>JAHWXV010013227.1:0-20102 GCA_024586415.1 Phrixothrix hirtus | reverse complement strand
GGACCTTTGGCTTTACGCGCCAACGCTCTACCACTGAGCTATCATAGGAACTAACAACAGTCGACAAATGAATCCTTATAAATTATACATATATATATATGTATATATATATATATATATATATATATATGAGATGCGACTATAATATAACAAAGCACCATGTACATGATGTATTTATACAAGTGGAGAGGACGGGCAAGGTAACTGGCTTAATTTTGTTGTCGCTCGTAGTTAATCTGTAAGCATTTACTGAAGGAACGCGTGTGCGTTGCTGTACTAATGAAAAATATTATGATTGAGCAGCTTATTAATTTAAAAATTGCCGTGAAATTAAGTTCGGCCCTTAAACTTCTTACAAATCTGGCATTTGGTCATAAGCTAAGATATTCTGTTCCTGTAAGTCGTTTTGTTTACATTTACATAGGGTTCGAGAGTTGTACGACATGATACTTTTAGTCCGTACTTGTAAGGTATGTCTGGAAATCATTGGACCTTAGGTTATATGGACAAAAAGGAGTCATGACGATTATGTCCTCTTCAAAGTGCACTACTCCTTCGAAAGCGACAATCTTTTGCTAGCACTGTTCCCACGTCCTGAAACAGTCCCGGAACTCAGATTTTGGAATCCTTACAAATGCCTGGTCAAATCTTTTTTCTTTTAAAGGGTTTTTGATTTCCTGAAACAGCTAGGAGTTACAAAGAAATGTATCGAGACTGCGTGGCGACTGAAATACTTCGTATTTCATCAAAAATCCTTGAATAATGTGAGTTAAATAAACAGGTACACTATTGTAGGTGGTACTGATTGTTCACCGTTTGACTACACAGAAAAACACGTCTATGGTCGAAACAAGTGGTAAGCATTGTTTGTTTCGACTTTGAAGCATTTTCTTTCGGGCATTGTTCTTCTACTATCTTCCACTGTTAATGAGTAGTTGCTGATCTATGATTCATCGCTGATAACGATATTTTTGAGGAATTCGACATTGCTTCTAATTGTTTCAGGTGGAGTGATTTTGCGACCTTGAGATTCATACTCAGAGCTTGGGTTAATTCAAAGATTTCCTTTCTAAGCTGTGCGTAGTCACATAAGGCATACGTTCTACATTTTCGTGTGTTCTGAATGTTGCAAATCTGTCAAAATACGAATTACGTTCCACTGAACCATGTAAATCATTTCTTTACTTATTACTTCATCTCCATAAATAAGCCTTGCCTATTATATCGACCGTTTTTGAATATGAATAGCCAAGTTTTTGGCAAAACTTGATACAAATTAGTTACTCGAAGAGTTTGGACATTGTAATTAGGTTAAAAATTCGACGCTTGCAAGTTAAAAACTTAGACAACTCGTAAAGGTTCCGCTCCACAGAGAACGCCCGTATTTTACAATGACACAGCTAAATTCCAAAATATTTGCGTAGGTTGTATACCTTCCTGTCAGACTTCGTACATTCTAAAACTCCATCTATCACCGGGTATCTCGTATCTTTGGCAACTGCTTATTAAAACTGGCACACTATTCTCGGATGACTAAGAGTTTGTCATCCGTTTTTCTTGTGTCTTCTGTGGCAACACAATTAAACCATAAAGGCGTCATAACAAATTCATAGTAATTCGAAAATCATTACGTCCAATTCCAGTGTTAGCAAAAAGACTTGCTTTCTCATTCTCTGACGAGGCGTCTTACATGTTTGTCTCACTTCGCTCATCTTATTCAGGTATCTTTGTCATGTCTTCTTTGAGGAGTAACATGTTTTGCCTCGTACTTAGTTCCTTGCAAAAGTTTAGCTAAATATATGCAAACCTACAAATTTAAACAATAATTTATTTACAACTCGATACCTAACAAGTTGGAATGAATGCAACCCCCTTAATTTTCCATTTATTTGCATCGTTGATCAGAAAGTTTTCTAATTCCGTTTTGCATATGTATGTATCCACTCCAGCACATCTTCAATACTTTCCCCTCTAAGCAGTATTTGGGCTGCAAAACATGATAATTGGAGCTGTAGGCTGGATTTTCTTATTTCTCCAAGTGTTCTGAAGAAGACTTACAAAGGTGTGAGCCTTTTTTTTTCGGATCGCCTTTTTAACTTTAGTTTTCATTAATGCAGAATAATAATAAACATTTATAGCGCATCGTTTGGTTAAGAAATCCACCACTAACTTTGCCTGAGAAATCCAAAGAAGTTCATCATTACCTTATGAGCCAAAAACGCAGTTTTTGTCCTTTTCGTTTGGAGATTTAATAAACCACTTCATGGTGGTCTGTTTTGGACTCAGAGATAAAATTATGCACCTAGATATCATGTCATTGAATTGTAAAACGCTTCTCCTTCAGCTTTACAGCACTGCAATAGAATAGAAACTGTTCGCATATGCTTAATCTTGTAATCTTCTGTGGCGAAATCCACGTAGAACGCGCTTTACTTGTGTCGTATAATTTTATGAAAATTTCCGTTACTAATTTGCAAAGTTTTTGAAATTTCTCGCACCAAAATGAGCTAACTCGTTGTTCAGCTGATTTACGGATATTACAGCATTTCGCACTGGGGCTCATTTTTGGTCTAAGTTGTATCTTTCCCAAAGTTTTTTGGCTCATTCAAACAATATACTTTTAGAAAGACATTTGTTTTGACAGTGAACTAATAACCTGAATACATTTTAAAAGAACTCGCGCCTTCCTTGGCTAGAAAGTTAATTAGACATAATTGTTGAAATCGTCACGAGGTTACAAATGTGTTGTCACTTTTTAAATCTGCTATTTAAATTAATTTTGATGGGAGTATTCCTCTATAAATTTGAAAGTTCCACGTAAGTGTAGCTTTAAGAGCTTCTTTGGCCATTTATAGCAATTATTTTTTCAGAAAAAGCACCTAGACTATAATGAAGCTGTTACCTTCAAGCCATCAATTTTTGTAGATTTCTTCATGAGTCAAAAAATGTGTGACCTTCACTTTTGTTTTCAGTTCATTATCTGTTATCGGTTTCGATGTAGTAATACGGTTAACATCACGAATTCGGGTAGTTCGGGGTTCGATACCCGGGACCGAGGCAGTCTTTTTACTGATCTTACCTATATTTCATTAATTTCTATTCTACAGCAGCCCGCTCCCATGCGGAGGAATTGAGATAGCACTGATATTTCTTCTTCCTTCAGCAATAAGAAGGCCTAACCTCATATTTGCTATTTTGCTATTTGCTATTACAAAATTGTTCAAGGTATAGCTACCGGTTTACACAGGTTAGGAAAGATGAAATGAAACTTACCCTAACACTCTAGTTGAGCACTCTGAGATTTTTTCTTTGCACTTACATAAACATATGTTATCAAAGACTGATCTATCAAATTTATTAAGCACGCAACTTCTTCTTACTTGTTGAAACATAGTTCACAATTTTTGTTAGCAGGTTGTGTTTGCGAAGGCTTTTATGACACCTGTAGTGCTAAAGTTGCCATATTTAAGTTTGATTTGTATGCTGGAGCTGCAACATTAAATTTCATATGATCCAAAACCTATTTCAATTGCAACAACACAAACATAATTAAAAGTGGACGACACAAAAATAGTCCTCGTCAATTTTGCGGACTTCAGAACAAAATAATTGTAATTGTCTTGTGAAAAAGAATTTTAAAGCATTCTATTTTAAATATTAAGTTAATAGTCATTTATCCTAAAAGGAACTAACATACAAAGACTTTTAATATATTTTTAAATATTTAAAATTTTTAAGCAAATTCATTCCTCGGCTGGGGCTCGATCCCAGGCCCTTTTGCTTTACGCGTCAACGCTCTACCCAACTAACACTGTTTCGGATTAATAAATACGTATAATGCAGAAGGATTCGTTTCTTGACTGGTGTTAGAGTCTCTCGCCAGCTCAGTGATAGAGCATTGGGGCGTAAAACCAAAGGACCTAGGATCGAGCTCCAGCCGAGGAACGAATTTTTCTAAAAACTTTAAATATCTAAAAATACATTAAAAAGCTTTGTTTTAAGTGTAACGCGTAAGGCATGATCACGATTCCAATTAGTTTAAAGAGAAATAATTGCAGAGAAAACAGCTATTAAAGAAATGTATACTTATTCCGATTCATTTTGTCACGAAAAGAGCAAAATTAATTGTTTCCTTTTTTACAGTTTGCAGTCAATTTCAACGAGGAGTATTTGCGATGTTAGGAGCCGTTTCACCGGATTCATTCGACACACTACATTCTTATAGTAATACATTTCAAATGCCATTTGTGACTCCCTGGTTTCCTGAGAAGGTATTAGCTCCATCGTCGGGATTTTTGGATTACGCCATTTCCATGCGTCCGGAGTATCACCAAGCTATTATAGACACTGTGCGCTATTACGGCTGGCGTAGCATAATTTACCTTTACGATTCTAACGACGGTAAGATTTTTTGTTGAATAATAAAACAAAAGTAGGTGCAATCAAAGTAGAATTAAAAGCGAAATATCGCCTTTTCAAACAATTTACACGTCGAGTTCTATAATTTTATAGAAAATTATGTTCCAACTTTAGATTCTTTTATGGCTCCAATTTATTTTATGTATAACATCCATAAATGTAAGGGAGAAGTTTTGTTATTGAAACTTCAATTTGGAAATCGCACTGGGTATAATAACTAATCTAAGAAAGTTGGCAAAATCGCCCTTATAAAAGTTGAAATGTTGAAAAGAATAGATCTCGGCATGCTGAAACGTCTAAAACCATCTCATAAAATATGAACATCCAAAAAGATTTATGTTTACAACCTAATTCACAAAATTTCAATAAATTTCCTTTAGTAAAAAGAAATAAAGTGGAAATGTCGTATTTGATTTATATTGTGGTCAACCAAGGTTTCAGAAAGTCGAAATACGTTAAAATTGTATATTGCAAATAAAGAGAAAACTACAAATAGGTTAGAAAATTGGAACACTTTTTATTGTTCTACAGACAAAGGTCCTAACAAATGTAAATTGCTTAAATACTGTAAATGGGGACGCTTAGCGTGTACACAAACATGAACCTTAAGGTGACAATGGAGTTTTGGCTGTTATCACAAGGATTGTGTCAGCAAGTACTAATAAAATTCTTTGTACGCCTTGCGAGATAATTGGCGGAAACAGTGTGCACGTTCGCCTCAACAGGACAACTGCCACATCACTGCGCATTTTATATTAAAATACTGGTTAAGAATGCTACGCAAAATTTCGTATTTTAAATATGAGACGTGAATTAATTAATTAAAATTTAAAAAAAGGCTTTTACTTCAAATTTTCAATTAAATAAGTACTTCGTTTGTCAAACTGTTCAACCGCCCGTTGGCACTTGAAATAGTTTAAAAGCATTTATTTCAAAATTTAATTTTGTTTACCATGAAAACACACAATTCATTGTTGTTTTACTGTCATTAATTTATATTATCTTTTGATAATGATGTAAGATTCAATTAACGTTCACTTTTGCATCACTACGCTTTTCATAAATTTGGTTTATTGCATCATAATATATTATTAGTTTATAATTTGCAAATTTTGCGCAAGATTTATCTTACAAAAGAACTTGCGAAAAATCTTATAGTAATGAGTAAGATTTTCGTTCATTATGCGTATTTAAAATCATTTGTTTAGTCTTCCTTTATAACTGACGACATTATTTTATCTGGTATCAAATACAAATTTTTAGGACTTTTTTTGGGACTATTTTGGCCTAAATTGTTGTATTTACATCACTCCCATAATTTTTATACTTTAACAAGGTGTTAAATAATTTTTAATGTGAATTATACCTTAATTTTTTAGCAAATGTTACCTACAAATTCTATATATACAGGGTGCCCGCGATATAAAAAGCATTATTTAACACATGTGCATCCAAGCCCTTTGTGGACATAAATCTGTCGGAATTTTTAATCTAAGGTAAAAACAAATTTCGTAAATTTTCGCGTAAAAATCTACTGTAATATCCTTTACCGTGAAACGTACTTAAAAACATAAGTATGACTGTTTTTGTTGACAAAATATCGTGTTTTCTGTATTATTAGAGTACTTTTTCGAGTCAAGGTCTCCAGCTATGTTAATAAAAAGCTTGCACTATTACTTATTACTTAGAATTACTTACACATTACTATTATAAACTTGTTTGATAAATAGTTTAAATTGACAGAAGTTTTATTCACATCAATTTGTTTAAACACAGTTTTTACTGAATATAAATTACGCAAAATTTCAATGAAATTCATTTATCGTTAAGATTTTCAATTATGTCCACAAAATTTCAATTATACACAAGACAATCAAGTGCAAATATTAATAATATGAAGATATTTATCAAAAAAATTTTACGTCGTGTTAAAACAGCTTTGCAAAAGTGAAAGTTATTTAAAAGAATGTGTCCAAATTCATTTATACAACTGTATACATATCAAAAATGGTGTCTATTAAGTAAAAACCTTATTTTTATTTTAAAGATTTTATAAACTTGCGCAATTAACACACACTAGAACTTTTAAGGAGGAAAATAAAACTTTTTATTTTAAACAGTATGCGTATGCGTCATACCGAAGCAGTTCATTCAGCTTCGGCACTGATTAAAGATTTAAAGTCGACCAGCATATTCTTGTTCAATGCAGTAGACCAAATTAAAATACAGAAAAGGGTTGAAAACTTTAATTGCAAATATTTCAAAAACTATGTAATTTAGACACGTAGTTTATAAGCATATTAAGATGTGTCTACTATTAAACTAACGTACCTTGTATTGCGGACACCCTGCATAATGTGCAAATTTACCTCCTAACTACTATATTTCTTGATCGGTTCCCGCCTTGTCACCTTTAGCTTTAGTTGTTTGTATAATTCGCATTCTCACGTGTATGAAGTGTATAGTTCACATACCTATAATTCAATCGGAATCATTCAATTAACCTCGTTCCTGCGCTTCCCGCGAAAAGACAAATTTTGTTGTCATTACTCAAGTTCACACGTAAATTAATTATTGTTACAAAAACTCTATCTTTGAACAATTAATGTCGTTAATTTTAATATTGTTGATTAGGCGAAAGCGCCACTCTAAGAATATCGTTTATTTTCATACCTTTAAACGTGAATAGTTATATCGTGTTCAGAATTTATTGTTAATAATTCGTGTTTAAAAATCATTAAACCTTTCCAATTTCCAAAAAACTTCTATCTAATTGTACGGTGCCTCATCCCCATGACCATGATCACACAGCTGCTTACAGTTCTCATTTAGTGGACAACGAAATTAAAGTGTTCTGATGGACGGTTTTAATAGTATTTTGTTATTAAATTCTTAAGGTCAATACTCAGCCAAAAAAATAATCTGAAAATATTTATTCTAATTTATAATATGATGAAACGCATTTCTTGATAATTTGATAAATTGTGTCGACTAGTTTTTAAAAAATTGTGATTTTTGTTTTTTTGGGGGCGTGGTTAATAACTTTTACTACGGAAAAGTTCCTATAATTGAAATCCACAAATGAATCCAAGCCGAGTGCAGTAAGACGCAATGTAAAGGTGCTTTTGATAGTGATAGTGATATGATAGAACAGTTGTGTCAAATTACAATAAAGGCGAGTTCTGTTAACTCCGATATAATCATTCACTATATGACGGCTAACAGGTTTTACCTCTATTTTGCTTTTACACTGCTGCTCTATGCCATCACCGATCAACAGTGCACCATCTTGTACGTATTTTAAGTCAGTCCAAAGATGGAGATATAGGGCAAACAGATTTAAGCTACGGTAACTGGTTAGCTTCATCAAAATTGATCCATGGAAATCTTCGCATCAAACAAGAAGAAATTCCTGTTACGAAGGAGCGTATTACATGATTGGTGTTCTTAAATTCGGCAAAGTTTGTGCGAGATGTGCACCGCATATGCTATCCAATGAAATAATAGGTGAAAATTCCGTATTTCCCTGGAACCCCTGAAACGTTTTGAAAAAGAAATTGAAGACTTCATAAAGAAGTCCAGGTGATGCAGGCTCTCAGAAGAAAGGCATGGAATACCGATGGAAACATCCTAACCTCTGGTGTTTTCTGAACGTATTGTTCTTACAGACTTTTTTAAAAAGGAACAAAAACATTTAACTTCCAATTAAAAATTATTGCAATAAAAAGAAATGGATCATTTCTTCAAGACAATAACGCGAGACCTCACACAACTGCAACAATAAGAGATGCAACTGAACGCCGCATCCACCGGCTAAAGGAAAATTGTATAGGTTAGTGCTTCAACTATGATGAAGAGGTGAAGTCTGCAGTATGCGGTTTCAAAAAGGAAACACTGGCTTTTTAAGAGCGGATTTTAAAAACTAATACAGCGTGTGTACTGATTATGTAAAAAAATAATCATACAACCTTAAAAATAGTTGCTCTAGATACTAAAATTCTTAGATAAAGCTTAGAGTACTGTTTCTTCAGTTATTGCAAATTGAAGCACCCCATTAGAGCTGTGACAATAGATCAAACAGTAGCTTTCCAAATACTAATTCAAATTGACTATCTGAGTTAAATACAAATATTTCAACGTAATCTCAAAATAGAAGTTCACCGTCCTCCAATTTTGAAAAGGCTGCCATGTCAAAATTTTCCTTAATATGTAACTCCAAGAATAACTGTTACGAGAATGTTTCATCTAATTCAAAATAGTTGTGAGAAACTCAATAAGGATCGATGGATCTAACCAGGCGATTGATTCAAAACATCTGAATAACTGAAGCTGAGCAATAAGTGTACTAAAAATGTTCTGAGAAGGTTTGAGAATTTTCCAGGCTCCCAACAGCTAGTTGAGATTTAGGGTGTGGAAATGTCACACACAAAGGGTAGCAACTATATGCGGGACGTCGCTTAAAACGTAAACAAATTAGCGTTATCAAAAAGTGCCACTGACTTTAAAATCAACTCAATGAAGATAAATCAGAAAACTTCGTTATGTAACATCTTAATGATAAAGTTTGAATATACTAGCATTGCGTTAGGAATTATATATGAACTAGTTGTTTAAACGTACCCTTAAGGATTTACCTTACATACTGGTTTTGAAATTTAAACCACTGTTAACTACTTCAACATTATTATTACCAATTTGAGAAAAACAAAACTTAATATATTATAACCTCAATTAGGCACAGATTTACTTACCGAAAGTCAATATTAATATAAATTCTAAATCATAACTTGGTAGAATAAATTTTTAATTGGCCAATTAATATTAAAATAGTTAATTATGCTAAGATAAACTACTATACATTGTTGCACTTAACATAAAAATTAGTTCCACATAATTCAAATATTATTTGAAAGTTAAAACGTTTATTCAAGTTTTAACAATAAAAAATAATTATATTAAACTCGGCTCTAAATATTCAGAACGGCTAACGAATTAGGAAGAATAATTTTGAAACCAAAAGACAAAAAGATCATTTCTCCTCAAGACATGCTGCAATTTTCAGGTGGAGATCTTCAACAGATATATCCATATCAACTTGATGAAGTAAATCCCTGACAAGCGGTCATTAATTTATACGAGGATGCTAATGAATCATAGAACGTGTCTTACTTATTCACTACCTCAAGGAGACTGGGGCACAAATCTTTCTTCACATTTGCTAAAAAAATAAGAAATTGTAAAATAGGCAGTTCAACCTCGAGACTTTGCCTTAAACTAAAGCTAAGTTACTTTTTCCTAAGATTTAATGAATTTTGAGGGATAAAGGAAGCATAAAACCGATGATATAGTGAGAATTGAAAATAAATTAGTAAGCAATGGCATCGTCGGCGTCGATAATATTAAATGTTGTAACTTTGAATAAAGAAACCCTGCAAACAATAGAATGCTTACTATTCTTAGTTAATATAGAAACAATGTAACAATTGCTTTAAATATTGAAGTCTGCTAGTTAAGTACTAACTTGGTTTTTAATACATTATGAGATAGCTTTGAGAATCCGACTTTTCGGGTGACCTTTTGAGAAACTCCACGCCGCGATAGGTATCCCTAGACAAACCGAAGTCCCCTCCTTTTTAGGGTGATCCGTCGGCGCGTGCTTTGTGAAAAAGCAGGACGAGCATTTACGCGATGCCCCATATATCAAATACAAATTTTAAAAGTTGCTTCATGTAATGCCATACGCAATTTAACTGTATCTGTTTTATTTATTTAATAAGAAAATTGTAAAATTCCAGTAATATTATTGAATCACCCTATGTAAGTTCTAACTTTTAAGCAAGGATCTGTGTCTAAAATGCCGCCCGGCATGATTTCCCTAGTTAATATTCGATTAATACTACCAAAGAAGTTTTTACGCTGGACGAAACGTCTGTATAATCTACCACCAACCGCTAGGAAAATAGTTATCAAAAATGATTATGTTGATTGTAACTGTTTTTTGATGCAGAATACTACTTATTTGAACTAAAGGTACAAGGATACCCTATTATGTGTTACCTCCACTTTTTTTTATTTTATCCGTTTCATCGCGAAGTCTGACAAAAACCAACGCATTTTAATTTAACTCGAAGAATATAAATTGTATTTCATAACTTTTTTAAATAAAAAACATTGTCTTACAAGAACTGCAAATAAAAAAATGGATACATTATTTCATAAAAATTCCAAAAAAGTTAATTTTTCTAAATGAAAAATCATGAGTTAATAGGTATATTATTTAATTTTTAAATAAATAAAATTAACGTTCAGGTATTTAACGTGGTTACAAGACAGCGAATTGTTCAAGGAAATTCCATAGCTGACATGGAGCAATTAATTTATAACAAATGACTTACTAAACATTCACAATTACATGCCAATGTTGTTGTACTTATCTATTTATCATATCTAACTTACAAAACACGCCTAGTTTGTGAAAGCATGTAGGTCACCATTAATTATTATATCAATAAAATGCGTTTGTTTGATAAATTTGGGATTTTGTAAATGCAATCATGTTCTTTATCCAAATAAGAAATAATTGCCTTTATTTAACTGAGATTGGTCTTCAATAATTTATTAAATACCTGATTAATTAAAAAAATCATAAAATGTTATTCCCCTAATGACATCTGAAAAATTTTATTGTCAATTGAAGCTTCTTGAGTGCTTAAGAATTGGGTAAATACTGAAATTGAGGTCTTCTAACAAACACCAACATCACACCAACTGATCGCCCTAAATGTGACAAATTTATCGCGAAGCTTATTGAAGAGGCGATTTCTTGAGACCTCGCGAGACCCGGGGGTGAGGTTGAAGAAAGGCTTACATAGCAGCACCCTTCACTACCCACAATGCGTAACCTAACCCTGACAACCTGCCGACTGTTTTGATTTCTACTTTTTGAACGCTTTCCCGCCTTATGAACTCAGTGGACAGATATTATCTTCACCACTGCACCGAAATTTAGAAATTTTTTTTGCAATAACAACATTATTATAGCTATACATTTTCAATTCTATTTTCTTCTCTTATTATAATATGGATATGGCCATCTAACAGTGCATACAACACTTTATCGTGTACAAAAGCTAACGTTGGTCCTTTGAAAACAGTCTACGTAGTTCTCCAACAGAAATACGACATAGATCCTGCCACGACAAAATTTAGAAAGAGAATAAAATAGTATGACAAAATTAATCACACCAAGCTAGGCTCTACAGGCCACAGAAGCTGGGTTGTGGATCAATACAATATTGGCTAAAATTAATGGGTATCGTGCTTCTGGAAGCAATCGTTAAACGTAAATATCAAAAGAAATGGAATTTATTTTTGGGCGCCACGCCGTTGTTCATAACCAAGTTTTAAAACAAGATGACCTATCGAAGCAATATCAAGGGTTATTCAACTTACCACTCGAAGTTACAGTACGTCGAGGTTTATAACATAAACAAATACTTCAATTCCTGAAAGAGACCGAAATTGTTAAATCAATAAGACAAGAATATAGAAAGCAAGAGATGGATTTAATTTATCCAAAAGTACAAATAAAGTTGTAATATATTTGTAGTGGCCCAGTTATATCCAATTAATTAATTAAGATATAGATCATATGTGGCGAAATGTAGTTATCAAAGCTATATGTGGCTTAATAAAACTAGGGCTGTCAAAGATAATTCGTAGTTATTTCAGTAACATCAGTAAATTTTTATAATTAAATATCGGTAAGTCATAAATATACGTCACCGAACTGAATAGATGTTAGTTACAAGCAAAATTCACAGCGACGAACGTTCAATTTATTTTAAAGGCAAGAGATTACTTTTAGTTCACCTAAAATAATGCTGGAGAGCTTTTCAAAACAAATTATACATACAAAGTATAAAGTAAACCGAAAGATATGATTTGCCCTTCACCGTGTATGATAATCTATGCATTCAAGTAACCGTTTCGTTTAAGAATCTATGACGTACACCTACACATCAACAGTTTAGCTAAATTTGTATTCCTACATATGCCGCAAATGCTACATATATCAGGGAAATCGTGGACGTAGTTTTCATAAAATAACAAATAATTTATGACGTTTATGCACCTCACCACTATTATGTATAGAAGAGATTTTTTCAAAAAATAAATCGGATAGAATATTTAACGATTAGTTAACATTATGTACAAAAGAATTTACGCAACGTAATCTTTTGGCGTAGTAAATTTAGATAAAAGCTTTAAGCGTAGAGGTTATTGTGAATAAAAATATAATACAAGTACTAGAACAGGCAAACAAATAAATTAATCAAAGTTTTTACGATATAGCTTCTGTCCGGTGTTGTACGACGACTACCCCGGTTATTGTTCTTCTAGGCCGTCAAGGGCGCAGAGTAGCTTCGAGCAGTAGCCCCGATATGGAAAAAAATGTAAGCTAGTGAGCTACCGAGATTAAAGACGATAGTATTTCGGCTGAAGATAGGCGCTAGAGAAAGACGAGTGGACGTTGTGGCTTGACTGTGGCGCAGATGCACTAGGTGTTCTCTTCGCGTCGGCAGTACATAGGTATCATATAACAAATTTAGGCACTGACTTCATGATCTGAAGCAGCATTTAATCCTACGCATTTGTTCCCTCTGTTAACATTTGCAATAACCACGGAGCACATACGTCAGTATTCCAGTTGAGTAGAGATGCAACTAACGCATCTTTTGGATATTCCGATCTTCTCTGCAATGTGCTTCTGTAAAAGGAATAGGTCTTTCGAAACAGGATATAAACGATTATTGCAGATACGGTGTCAAAGGAAAACGTGGAACATAGACTTACAGATTACAAGCTACAGTTGTCTCATGCTGAAAGCATTTCAGAACAACGATTTAACCGTCCACCTGATATTGAATGACGAAGCAATGCTTCGTTTAAGTGACAACGTGACTCATCACAATGAAAAATCTTCATATTTTTATGTAACATGAATGGGATACACCAAAACTTAGTCTTCTGCGCAATTACACATGGTACCTAGGTATGCTATAGTTGTGGTTGACCCCATAACTAAAAGACGATTCCGGAAACTTCATATTCAAACAAGATGGAATCTAACCTCATCGGCACAATGGGGCGCATCTCTTCCTAACAATGAACTTTCACACCGCTAAATTGGGCGATGACTTAGGACTGTTCGCTCAGATGTCCCGACCTTGCGACCTGTAACTTTTTTTAAGGGTTCATTAAAGACTTTGTTTACACACTCACAGTTCCAAACACATTAAATGAGCACCGGAACCGCATTACCACTGCTTTCATTGAATACTGCATGGATGTGTGTCGTGCAATTAGGGAAGCATACATGCTATATTTATAGTGTTTATAGTAAAAGATCAAAATTATTGGACACTAACAATTTCCAATATAGACCTTTGCGGGGCGTGAGAGGATGAGGGTAGTATGGTGATCATTAGCGAGCCGTGTTAGAATGTTTGTATTCCACTTAATTAGTTTATATAACTTTATATATATCTAAGAATAAATATAAATCAACTAATTAATGCATAAAAATGTATGATAGTCAATCATCGACTACGCCATCGAAAAGCTTTCACTACGGTTGTTTTGTCACCAGCTCTTGTGAATTGCTGATTAATGACGCTTCATCACTGTCTCGCATACCGTCGACAGTAATCGGGCAATGCATGTCGTATACAATGGCTAACAATCACTATAAAGCAGCATAGCCAATACATTCAATCCGTATCTAATATATTATTGATATGTTTAATAATGTTGCGCCGCTACTATTTAACAAGGTTTATAAATTACACCTAACGTCACTGCCTGCAATTTTGGTCTTCTACTACAGTTCATTGTAGCAATCACTGTGCAAAATGGGATGAAATTTTAATAAAATATAAACTATGTATAAAGTGTTACCTTTTGTCATACTGCAGGGTTGCCGGCGCTTAAGTTGCCAGAAAAGGGAATCAGACTTATTTGGGGCGACTTAAAATTGATTTAAATATTTGTGCCGAAAAAAGCGTTACGATAAAGCAATGCTGCCGTGCTACTCCACTTAGGATATCAAATCACGAGAAGGAGGGCTAAGGGGATTGAATTGTCTTTTTGGAGAACTTTGGAGGATCAATTATAATTTCGGAGACCACTTTATAAAAAAAATTCCAAGCTCTTGAGCAATTCGTGTTTTTAAGATTTGTATAAAATGGTAACAATATATTGATTGAGACAATACTATCGTCAGAGAATTATGATTAAGAGGAGAAAATTATACTGTACTAAACTTACCCAAGATTCATTCATAATTAGTAAAAGCGGAAAGCCATTACAATCAATTTTCATTTTACAAAAATTGTAATTGCGATAAATATTGAATTTGTAGGAAATACTGTGCATTACTTCCAACATTTTATATAACGTAAACGAACTAACCAATAGTTCTTAAAAATGTGGAATAAACTGTCAACGTTGGCTTGGCATGTTCGATTAGCTCAGTATATATAGCTTTTGTAGTCTTACTGATACGCTTACATATTTCATTAAACATAAAAGTTTCTACACTTCACATCTTTTAATTTGTATTTGTTCTATTTTTTCAATTGACTGTTTAAAACTTTTATTTTAATCGGTAAGCAACATTGCTTTTTTAATTGAATAGTAATGAATACATCACGACATTTGAAAATTTAAAATAAAAAATAAAAATAAATTAACTATTTATTCTATATCAGCCTATAAATTGTATTATACCATTTAGATTAAGCCTGAAAATGTATCTAAGCATTTAAATTTTTAGTTTAATTACGAAAACGTTCGCTGTAAATGTAACATCTGGAATAAAACCACATTTGTTGAGAGACTACAATTTTTTGATTACTAAATTGTCATTGTGTTGACTGTAAGTTAATTTAAATTTAAATATAATAACTAAATGGTACGTGACCATGTTCTAATTGGTTGGTCCGGCTGTAATCCAAGACAAAGTAATTTAAATTTGGTTCTAAAACTGATGCGGCACATAACAAATTATTATAACCTTAATATTATCTTACACACTCTTTTTAGTAACGATACATTAAATAACTAATAAAAAATTTAAACATAATAAATCCAGCTAACTAGTAAGAAGTTGCAAGTTTTATAAATGTCTAAACCTAACCTAACATTTATTAAAACGTCCTAATTCATAACTTTCATTTAAACAGGTCTACTGCGACTTCAGCAAATATACCAAGGTCTAATACCCGGAAACGAGGCTTTCAGAGTTACTACAGTGAGAAGAATCAGTAACGTGACCGAGGCTTTACAATTCCTAAGAGGCCTGGAGGAACAATCGCGTTGGGACCCTAAACACGTTGTGTTAGACTGTACTGCAGACACCGCTAAAGAGATTGTTGTTAGTCATGTCCGAGATATAACTCTCGGTAAAAGGACCTACCATTATTTATTATCAGGTTTGGTAAGTTGTGTTGTATTGTAATGGTAAACACGCTACCCTTATTATTTATTACCTTAATTTAACTCCAGGCTCGGCATAATTTTGAAATTACGCATTATATAATTTACTTAAGAGCTTAATGTGTTTATATTGTAGGATTTGGGAGGATAATATTCATTTTATTAATACTGGGAGAAAAAATGAATAGCATATTTATGCTATACGAACCCATACATTTTCATTTTGAAGGCCTAAGAATTTATCCTACACGTATTTCAGCTAAATCATTTTATGCAATTAAGGGATGAGAAATTTTGCCTTGATTTAATTTTCAAAAGGTTTTGTAGGGTTTTTTCTCTTACAAGCGGAAGTATATTGATTTGAAATTAATTGAACCTTTTGACCAACGTTCTTTAACAATTATTCAATCTTGCAAGATACAATTAACTTTTCGGCATAGGATCTTGTAAGCCTAATTTTATAAGCATTTTATAAAGATAATTTTTTGATATATCGAATTTTAAAATACAGCGTTGTTTTAAAATACTTTCAGAAATTTATGTCACATGTCAATATGGAAAAATTTAGAATTCGCCAAAATATAATTTTAAAAAATTGGTTTGAAAACCGCTAGCATTCTCCAAAATAGTTTGTAAATATTTGTTGTTTAATGACTTCAAACGTATTAATTATCGAATTTTATAGAAAATAACGTTAAGAGGTTTTCACCTCTGCTGTTTATTTAAAATCAACTCATATTACAAGTTGTAGTCGAATACAGTAGAATACTGTTGATTGATAATAAGCCTCATGTACATTAGTAAAATTTATCAAAAACTTTGTTATTGAAACATTCCGTATGTCTGTCATTTCCAAAAACTCACTTTTTATTATAGTTGTGTACTTCAAATTTTTTTGTTATTACAGTAGAATCTCTATTATCTGACTTCAGTTATGCAAACAATTGCTTCAGGTTATATACCTACATAAATATCGGTAACTTTTAAACTAGATAACCAGCATTTTGAATATATACTTTTAAAACGTTGTTACTTACACAGCTTTTAACGTTATCCAAACATCGTAATTTTTTTAAAACTAAACACATAAACAGCTGTATTCATACGTAGTCAGCGTAATTACATACATGTTGTATTTAAAAAACAATTTACATTACAATTCTTAATGTTTCAATTTGTTGCTAGGCTTTAGATAATTGAAAAACTATTGTTGAGCATGTTTGTTGAACCATGAATTTCTCAAGCTACACCGGAAAACAGTACCAGTAAGTATAATTTAAAATTAACATACCTCGACAATTAAAACTTAAATGTGGCATGTATTAAATTGTATCAAAATATTTAATATTTAATTTTTAATTGTTAATTTATATAAAGATAAATTTTAATTTATGGTTATTGATGCCGTCGTCCAATTCTAACCTAAGAAATGTATGGTTAAATAAGAAAAACATTGCTCAATAATTGCTTTATTTTAATATAATATAAAGCATGTCCTAGCAACCAGTTGAAATATTAATACTAAATTAGAAATTAATCAACAAAATGTTTTTGTTCACGGTGTTCTTCCAAGTGACAAATATTTAACTACAAACAACCCTAAATACGCATCTAAAAACAATAGTTAACATTTTCCTCAATTTTCAACTTAGTTATGTTATTAAAATTTTTTGTCTATTTTTACTATAGGAAGATGCTCCCCTAGTTTGACCAAATGGTGTTGAAAAAACCCGTATATAGCTTTATGACATCTAAAAACTACTAATTTAGAAAATAAGTTCGTAGAACTTCAAATGGGCGTTATCAACATTAATTATAAAAACACCCGGACAAAACCGGCTGAAGTAATAATAATTAAATCAGATTTAGATCTGTCAGAACTAAAAGGTAACAATTATAATACTTGACAGCTAATAGCCAAAGCAAAATTAAATCACATACATTTTTTTAAGATTGCATTAATACACTTTTTATCATTTTAATAAAAAGTATTTTCAATATTTCGTCTTTTTAGTGTACCTTTAACTACGTGTAAGTCAAAATGTGCTAGATTAAGTAGTATTTACTAATAAAACAGTGACTGTCATTTAATCCGTTTGCGTCTATATTATAGTTGTATTTGATTTAGATTTACACAGACGGCAATCTTTTTTATAACAATATCATAGTAATTCACAAAACGGGTATACCTACTTTACTTAAAAAAATCTTGTAGGCTTTAAAAATAGTATAAAAGAGTATCTCTTGAGAACTAGAATCGGAGACTTCCTTTGTTGCACCTATTTTAAAGCAGCCGTGTATATCACAAAGTGGAAACACAAGATCTAAATATAGTCGCTTCAAAAATTTGCTGGAATTTGGCTTAGCATTAGCTTACCTGCATATCTGTGCTTTAAGGTGCAGTTATATGTTTATGTACAGTGTCTGTACCGTGAATGGTGTTTCGGTATAGATTGTATACTACAACACTAAGTTTAATGTTATTTCATGTTGCATCTACTACGGCCGATATCAGGTAAAATTAAAACGTAACACTAATGGTAGTGAACTTCATGATGCCATAGGATCATTACTCGCTATAAATAAAAGAACAAGGCCTTTCTCGATACATTAAAACATTGAACAAAGTTATCGAAGCAACTTTGGACAGTCTGTTCCCATATTCAGGCCTATCAATGTGAATATACATGCCGGCCCCGGCTGATGTGGTGGTTAGCATGTTCGCCTCTACACGCGAGGGACACTGGTTTAAATCCGATCGAGCTCGGTAAATTTTTCAATGGGGAAAAGTTTTAAAAACATGCCTTGTCCTCGGATAAAGAAGTAAAATCCTAGATTCTATGTCAATGTGATGTTTAGCACGTTAAAAAATCCCTACTGGCAGTAAAACTCCTCCAAATTTGATAAAATTCTAACAGGAATGGCGAAATGCCTGAGTAGTTCTAGACAAGAAGAGCAAAGGAATTTCCGCATCTAGAAATCTCAGCCACAAAACAAACAAGCGAATATACATTGGCGCGCCGTCGCTACAGTGCATTTCAAATCTGTTTTTCTTGATCACGCGCCGCACACTCCACGAATCATTTGAATTTTAGTGTAACTACTAGAATTTCAGGTTAATTTCAACTTCTTGAGCGCAAGATTATGTTTGCATGCAGTGGTACCAAAGAGAAATACATAAAACTGGTGTTTTTTCTGGGCGTCCTAAATTCACCGAAATTTTTCGCACCATGCACCGTTTTCTTATTTTTTATAACAATTTTCATCGCCAGGGTCCCAGAACATGCGAAATTATTCATATCTATCAAGATTAACATTTTCAACTTTGCCTTGTTCGTCGTGAACGTGTGTGGACAACCCGTCCACACTACGGCTGCAAATAAATACTTTCTGTTCGTTGCGTACCTATTTAAGAGGTGTGCAAGTCTGGCTATTGCCATTTTATTACTGATTGAGGAGTGCCATCACCAGGGGCCCCCTAATCTCCGTCGGAATGTTTCCTTGAGTTGGCGTTGTTTCTGCTGCACCTTAGGGGCGTTCCGTTTATGGATCTACACGATGATTTCGCCGAAGGTAGAGGCGACCTTCGCCTCTTCAAAAATGATTGAAGAAGCTTTTACAATATTTTCTATTTTCAATGGTGTCCAACTTTCCTTATCTGTTTTTTGGCTGTGGTTAGTGAGCCTCTCACCGCCTCCGCGTAGAAGACTCCAGTTGACGTCTTTCTGCCAAGATCTTCCAGCTTCTTTTGGACGGGGAATTTCGGGCACCCCCTATAGCTAGCGGTGTGGCTTCCACCGCCGTTGGCACATGTCGTGGGTATTTCGTGTACTTTGGTGCAATCTATAGTGTGATGTGCACTCGCGCACTTCACACGTTTAATCTGTTTTATAGCACCTTTGGGATTGCCCGAATTTTTGGCAGCGATGAAATGAATTATGAGTATTTCTACCTTTATTCGGAGATAAAGTACCTCTTCTAGGTTGAAAATTTGCTAACCTTTAGGATTTTTGGTTCGTTTTACCAGGCACAGCGGAAGCAGGCCTTTGTTCTCCTGCTACGCATTCTCTTCATACTTAGTACCGGAAGGTCTTTGGCGAGCAGGTCTTCCTTGACGGAAGCGTTTCAGGTAGTCCCCTGATTTCTGTCCTTAAGGGCTTGTCTTGTTGCAGCAGGTAGGTGGG
>JAHWXV010013202.1:0-11258 GCA_024586415.1 Phrixothrix hirtus | reverse complement strand
ATTGTAACAAAAATTAGAAACAGTAAATGGAAAATTCTAGAAACATCTAGAATGTTTTCTTTATAATAAAATAGGTGATGTAATGGCAATGACTCATTGCGGTAACCGATACCTGTCAATTAGTTAGGTCAGCAATTAGTCATAGTATTACAAATTATTACATCATTATTATCAGTAGTATTCTCGAATATTCTATTTCTATTGTTCTAGAATTTATTTTTCCTATATAAACAGCAGATTAAATTCTCTTAGTTTAGTTTTTGTTTGAATATCATGCTGTTCATTACTGATATAAATATAAACATACATAAATAGAATTATAAATGTTTGCTGCAGTGGCTTGTGAAATAAATATTTAAATAAATTCAGTGAATACAAGTAAATACAAGTAGTCCTATTAGTTAATTGAACAATCTTGGATATATTATAAAGGATAATTATACGTAAAATTTAAGTGAGCTAATAGGTATTTTCTGATAATATGTACAATATGACAGAATTAATATTTATATTGCTTGAACATTATAAAGCTTATATTTCAGATAATTCTTAAATCACATTTAGAGAGATTTAGAGGATAATTATACGTAAAATTTAAGTGAGCTAATAGGTATTTTCTGATAATATGTACAATACGACAGAATTAATATTTATATTGCTTGAACATTATAAAGCTTATATTTCAGATAATTCTTAAATCACATTTAGATTTTATCTAAATATGTTGAAATTATATTACAGACAAACTTTCGGAATGGCTGTAGTATATACTAGGATTCAAATTATTTTTAGTAATTGGTCTGATCAGAATTCCCACGCCATGCAACCGAAAATCTAGCATTTAGATTGGAAATACATAAATGTAAAATGTAGTTAATTATTATCCAACATTTAATAGTAATACGAGTACATTCCCAAACAAGTCTACCCGAGGCTAATCGTATACAAAAATTTATTAGGCGTTCCTTAAAAAATTTCTTAAATTTACAAATTGATTGATAATTGAAAGTGTAGATAAATGCAACTACTTTAAAATTATTAAAAATTAAGGTTCCAACGGCGGTAATAAAACTATCGTATTAATCGTATAAAAATGACACTTAAAATCCATAGTACTTTAGCAAACAAAGTAGTTATACAGTAATTGAAGAAAGTTGATTCAATACTCTGTTTAATTAATTACAGAACCATCATTCTCGAAAAAAATAAGGCTTGAATAGTAATTTGACAGTTCAAACCCTAATCAGGCTGATATCGTAGAATAACGTAAATAACACGTAATAAATAATTGCAATATAATTTTATATCTTTAGTGTAAACATGGCTGACATAGGCCTTGACTGAAGGGCAGGAAAGTGCATCTGATTAAAGAAACTTCTTTCAAGGTGTATACGGCATTTAATGTTTCACTAACCACGAACATTTCATTTTCAGCACGGCCAAGATGGATACGTTAGCAGCAGCATCTGAAACGGAGGACGACGAGAAGCAACCATATACGAAAACCAAACCAACCAATTGGAAATAATAATAGATTCCAAAATAACAAAGGAGATAACATACTCGATCTCATTAGATCGACATCAAGACTAATAATTAATTAATATCAGTAGAGGAGTTGCAGCAAAACAGAAAGAGTCGGAAAATAGGTTTATATCGCGTCTCTTATTTATTCCAGACTCAAAAACACAAATTCAACTCAACATTTTACAATTTGACGAAATAAAAAAAATCATTTATTCCAGGAATTATTATTTAAAAATTGTATTTAAAAAACTTCCCAATAAATTATAATCAAGCCAAGAGAAAAATAATAATTTATAAAACATAAAGATTCCAAAATATCTAATTCAAATACCATATTTAATTATTTCAAATAACAGTGGCGTCACACATATCAGGCTTGGAGACCTTAATATATGTACAGGGTAAAACATTTTTCGTTAACGATCTATAGGACGTTTTATGTATTATTAAAATTTTTTTATTTTTTAATAATTCAAAAACGGTTTAACGAATTTTAGTTAAAATTAACAGGTATGGTTTCTGGGGGTGGAAAATAACAATATAATTTCAAATTTGAATTCACTTCTAGAGGGCGCTAATTACGTCATACTTTATGATTGAAAAATTAATTTTTTTGTTTACAGCTTTATGAAAGGTTTAATTAAAAATCTTAATTTAAGCACGGTTTTTAAAGAAAAATGCCGTATTTGTTTGAAGTTCCTAAATTCATCTGTTTTTGAGAAAAATGTAGTTAAAATTAACAACGCACTGAGTTTAGGCACTACAAACAAGTATGGCATTTTTCTTTAATAATCATGTCTAAATTAAGATTTTTAATCAAATCGTTTATAAAGCTATGAGCAAAATAATTTTATTAAATTTTAATCATCAAGTATGACCTAATTGGCGCCATCTAGAAGTAAGTTTAAATTGGATATTAAATTTTTATCCCCCCCCCCCTCAAACCGCCATCTGTAAATTTTGAATGAAATTCTTTAAACTGTTTCTGAATTATTAAAGAATAATAAAAGTTAAAAAAATATATAAAACGCCCCGTACCTAGTTAACAAACAACGTTTTACTAAGGTGTATTGGGTTCTATCGTTCTAATCGAAATCGCAGAATCTAACTTGTTCTGTGTCCCATTAATAATGGAACACCCTATATAAAAACATCTTAATTCATAACAAAATATACAAGCAGATTCCAGAATAAAACAAAAACATTATAGTTGTCAAAGTTAACATCGCAAATATCCAAAAAAATTAATTTCGCTTATAATTGTTTTTTTTAAATTTTATTACAAAAACTAATAGAAAATGAATATATTGTAACGAAACTAGTTAATTATTTAAAAATCTATTTATATTTACTAATATTAGAATTATTTATATACACTCTTTTATTTAAATATTTAATTCACAATACCCGAACAAACGTTTATATTTCTAATTCTGTATAATAATAACTAACAGCACGACATTTTAATAAAAACTAAAACTAAGGGAATATGCCCTACTATTTATATTGATAGGAAGAAGGCCCAGAAAGGTAAGGAAGAATCTAGATTAATTAGTCATAATAATGATGTAATAAATTGCAATACCATGGCTTATTGCTGACGTTGAATTTAATTGACAGATATCGGTTACCGCAATGAGTAATTTGTGATTACATCAGCTATTTTAATTATAAGGAACCTACTGGATTGTTCCAGAAAGCTCCATTAAGCTTTTATTGTTTATAATTTTCGCACTTGCGATGGCTATACCTTTGTTTACGAATGTCGAAATCTGCACTGCGATTCATATTTGTAGCATCGTTTCTTAAAAAAATGGCAATCCACAGATTTCGTGGTTGCTGGAGTTCCTTTCGGATTGCAACTACACACCAGGATCTTAACACCAGTGTCTTGAAACACTCCTTCCAACATGTTACGTATTACGCACCAATTAATCTGGTCTAGGTCGCAGCCGAGCTTTGGCACGGCTAACTTTCTACTAGCACCGGTACAAATTTGTTTCACTAGAGCCCATAATGCCTTCCAAAAGTCTTCAAAATGTGACTTTTGCTGGAATAATGCTTTCGTCACCAGGTAGTAAATACCTCGCTTACCTTGGCGATGACAGCGCAGGAGGTGATATGCCTTTCCAATTTCTAGCTCTTGTTGCAGTATTTCTTCTATGCTACCATACCTCTTTTTAAACTCAACTGCGATGCCACGGGACATTCGGACGTCTTTAGAAATAAAATGAGCCATGGGGTACTCCTCTGGTACATCAAATAGATTTCTATATTCCTCAGTGCTAACCCTAAATCTAGCTTTATGGTGTCCTGAAGAGGTTGGTATAAGTTCGGTGAACGATTATTGACTGTTTTTGACTCCTAATTCTTCTAATTCAATATGGCTCGCCCTTTGCTCACATTCTTGCTGTTCCGGTTTTGCATTCTTCCCAGCGTATGGGGCTAGTCTATTCATGTGAACTACTTTGGACTTTCTTCTAGGCAATTTCATAATTCGGTAGATTACATCGTTGGTCCTCTTTATCACTCTATACGGGTCTTCCTAAGATCTTTGCAATTTGGGAGATAGGCCTCGCCGTCGCTGAGGCTGGCATAATCAAAATAGGTGATCGAATTGAAATCCTCCTATTATGGAATTTGAATTATAGTGGCATTTCATTCGATCACTGACAATCTGAATTTTATTGCGAACTCTTTCGTGAATTGAGTTTAGTTTCAAGACCTTCAGCATATGCATTTCCAGCAACCCCCTCTCCAGCCTATCTACAAAACTACAAATGACATGTAAATCTAATTTATCGCCCAAACAACACTCTAGTTGGGGTATCTCCTGTCGTTTCGTTTACAGTTGATCGTTAAGTCGTCAAGAACAGATGTAAGTACTGGTCCTAATCTTTTTCATGGTCTGAGACAATTTTTGACAAATATTTTCTCATTGTTCGATTCATGCCTTCTACCATTCCATCTGACTGTGGGTGAGGAGTAATTTCTCTGGTTTTTCGTATATTCAATAGCTGGCAAAGACTTTGGAATAAGGTCAACTAAAAATTTCTTCCTTGGTCTGAATGTAATTCCAAAGGAATCCCAAAACGGCTAAACAGTTATTTTACTAAGATCTGGGCCACTGTAACCTTTCGCTTGATTTGTAGAGCGTATGCTTCGGTGTAATTACTAAAATAGTCCATTGCAACGAGAGTGTATTTGTTTCCTCCTGCTTCGATTTCTGGAAATGGACCAGCTATATCGATTACTGCTTTTTCAAATTGGCTACCTACATTACATTGTTGCATCTGTGCTTATCGCCTCCCCAATGGACCATTTCTAGAGGTGCATAATACATATTTTCGGCACCACTCCTTAACATCTTCTTTGCAGTTCAACCAAAAAAATGTTTCACGGACTTTTACACCCATATGATCTCCAGATGAACCATCACGCAGTTGTCGCAAAATTTCCGCTACTCTGTTTTTAGGAACCACAACTTCATCCGTTTTTTACCTCCATTATCATTTTCCAGAGCTCTTTTCAAAAGACCGACCTCAACTTGCAAGGAGTTGCATTGGGACCAATATACCTTAACAACGGGATTAAATGAGGCCACTTCCTCCCAACCTAGTGTTCGACCTTCATTCTTCGATTTTAATAGCACCTTGAGGTAGGGTCTTATTCTTGGTCTCGTTTGACGTCATCTGGTTTCCAGTCATCGTTACTTACAGGAATGCGGTAGCCAAGAGGTGCTTCCACTTTTGACTTCAACCGAGTACAATGTTTGCAATCTTTTGTGCAAGGCCGTCTTGATAATGCGTCAGAATTTTTATCATTTCTTCCGGCACGATGCTCAATTCCAAAGTCATGTTCTTGCAGCCGTTCAATCCATCTCGCTATTTGGCCTTCTGGATTCTCAAACTCTAGGAGCCATTTCAACACTGCGTGATCAGTTCTAAATAAGAAATTTCGTCCATATGGGTATTTGTAGAAGTGTTTGATAGCCTTTATTACTGCTAGCAATTCTATGCGCATAATAAAATAATTCCTCTCAGGTTCGGACAACACTTTGCTATAATATATAATTACTCGTCCTTGTCCGTCTTGGATTTGTGATAGCACTGCACTGATGCCGACGTGGCAGTATCTAAGACAAATCGTCCCCCTATTTTAGTGTAACTCAGTATGGGTGCCGTTACGTTTACGTTTTATGTTTAAGTGTTTCAGACGACTCCTTGTAGTTATTGCTCCATAAATATGGTTAGTCTTCTTCAGTAAGTTTTGTAAGTGGTTTTGAGATGTCTGTAAATCCACGTACAAATCGGCTATAGTAAAGGCATTACCTTAAGGATCTTCATAATTCATGTTTATCGTTTGCTTGTGGCCGTTCTCATACGGACCGAATTTTCTCTGGGTTAACTGCAACACATTTTCACTTTGTTTTAAAACAAGTTGTACTTTATCGAAATAAGTTGTAAATGTGCACTTCATAGTCTCTGAAACAACCGTTCGAGATTTTTCAGGTGTTCGTCGAAGTTCTTTCCAATAACTATGACATGATCAGGATCAATTCCATTAGCTTTTCAAACGTCACTAGTGCATTTCACAATTAAAAAGGAATTATAGTGAACTGACAGAGACCAGATCCAATAGGGAATTCCATCTTTTCCCGGTGTTTATCTTCCATACCGACTTGCCAGTATCTACTTTTTGTGTCTAAATTCGAAAACCATTTGTATAGGAAAACCGTGTGTGAAGTGCCGTCGATTCTATGTAGAGGATAGCTGCCCTTTTTGCTCACATTATTTAAACGACGGTAATCTACATAGAATCGAGTGCTACCATATTTCTTCTTAACTAGTACAACTGGCGATGCCCAATGACTACTATATGGCTCTATTATCCCTTCACGGGCTATGTCTTTGATTATTTGTTCATCTTCCTCTCGTTTGGATAAAGGCACCCTCTTTGGTCGTTGACGTGTTGGTTGGGCATTACCTGTATTTATATTGTGCGTCACGACATTTGTTCTTGCTTTCAGCCATCCTCCGTGGCAAATATGTCAGAATATTGTTGGATCAATTGGCTGGCTTTATCCTTTTGCACTTGGGATAAAGTGCTGTCCACGCATGCGAGTGTGGCATCCAGCTTAGATAAATTCTTACGGGAAAAACCTTCTCTCTGGTTTTTGTGCAACGTACCACAGATGAGAAAGGTGTTCATTTTCCTAGTTCAGTCCTCCTCTTTAGGGTCACTTGGAAGGTATTGACACTTATTAAGAGATCAATACTTTTCCAGCTAGAATACCTCACCAGTATTTATGTTGGTGGTTCCTAGAATTCCTATAGATCTTACCCAAAAGTCTCCATGCGGTTGATTCATAATTATTGTTTCGCTGCTTGGCGGTTCACTTCTTCTGGTAGTATTATTTTTATTGCTTGGTCAATGCGATGTATTAACTTCCTACAACCGATGTCAATAATTGTAATAATTTCACAGTTGCAGAATTTCCTGTAACTGTACGTAATCGCAGCTGTGAAAGCAAGATTCTTCCATTCCCAACAAAGTTTGGTTTCACTATTGTCTTCGTTGCTCCTATATCCAGTAATATTTGGCAATTCCTCCCTGCGATTGTTCCATTAATGTAAAGACTATCCTGTTTATGTTTTAAGGATGGCTCTTGGATGGTGACTTCTTGGTGTTTCGTATTATTAGCAAGACTGCTCATAGCATTTTGACAATTTTTCTGTATGCCCTTATTTACCGCACTTCCTAAATCGTAGTTTACGTCCTGTTGGTGTTTGTACCGTAATTATTCTTAACACTATTTCTTCTAAAGTTTCAGCACTAGTTTTATCTTCCTCAATGGTTTGTACAGGAGCATGGCCCTTGGATACTTGTTTGGCCGCTTCCAATTCCAGTGCATGAGTGAATACACTAGCAAGGTCATGCGGACGTGCTAATCTAAGTGTCTGAAGACCATCCACAAGTGTATGCACGCCTATTTGTTCAATAAAACTTTATGGATATGTTAATCTTACTAGCCGTGCAATTTCAGTTTCTAATTCTTGGGGGTTCTCTCCAATTTTCTGTAGTGGGTTCCTTAACTGGGTCCAGTAGACTTGTTTCGGATGTTTATCTCCGTACCGCATTTCCAATTGTGAAACAAGATAATTAAAATTACTTTGCAAATTATTTGGTATGATTTATAGAATGTCTAGAGTATCCCCACGTAGAGCCACTATTAAAGCAGTTGCCTTTTCTTCAACTGTCCATTCATTTGATATTGCAGCTGCTACGAATTGGCCCAAGATATTTTCTCACAATATGTGGGTGCTTTAAGGTATCTTTTAGTACTTGGCATGCCATTTTCAATAACAAAGAAATATTCAACTTGCTGCACATTCACTTGTGTTAGTTCTTCATCAGGAATAGAAGCCACTTCCTTCTTGGGCATGCTGACTTCTTTATTTACGGTAAGGAGAAAAAACTGTTGGTATAATTCGTCACACTTCTTAGTTACTTACTTCTTCATATTTTGTTACCATCTCATTGGTAACATCTTCTATTTTTTTTATTAATTTATTTTGCTTGATTTAATTCCTTACTATATTTTATTCCGGCTTAATTTAAAGTCTTCTTGTGGTTGCTTTTGATTTGAATTAATCGTTAACATTTTCTCTTCTAATTTGCTTGATATTTCTTCTAACAATTTATGTTGATTGGATTCCATTATTTCTTGTAATTTAGTTTGATTGGATTTCATTCGTCCTCTTTTGCGACATTTCCATCAACGACTGCATTTTTTGGCATATAAAACAATTAACATTAGCTTTTAATTCATAATAGTCTATGAGTTCAACTTTTAAAAACAAATCCGACACCAATGTAACGAAACTAGTCAATTGTTTAAAAATCTTTATTTATATTCACTACCATTAGGATAATTTATATGCACTTATTTATTTCATTACTTATTTCACAGTACCCTAACAGCATACGTCTATATTTCTATTTATGTATAACAGCAATTAACAGCACAAGATTCTAATGAAAACTAAAACTAAGGGAATATAATCCGCTATTTATATAGATAGAAAAGGGCCAGAAAAATAAGGAAGAATCTAAAATAATTAGTCATGGTAAGGATGTAATAAATTGCAATACCATGGCTCATTGCTGACATTTAATTTAATTGACAGATATTGGTTACTGCAATGAGTCATTTGTGATTATATCATCCATTTTAATCATAAGGAACATACTGGATTGTTCCAGAATGTTTCATTGAGTTTTCATTGTTTCTAATTTTTGTTACAATAGAGTTTCATAACAAACATCCACCATTTCGGTCCCTTTTGCGTTAGCTTTGAACGTAGAAAAATAGTTGTTTTCGACACAAGTGTGCTGCACCCAGGTTAGATCCATTTTTACAGAACGATGCGTAAGCCTAATTCTATAAAGCAGATCGAGGGCCTGAAGTGCGACAGTGTATGGGTAACGAATAAAATCTTTGCGTTTAAGCATACTTCGAAAAAACACAAATTTATTTTAAATTTTGAGATTGTGATAAATTAGGCATCTAAAGCGCCTGCTAACGCGAGGAGAAAAATGAAATCTCATTTACATTTTTAAAACTAAATCGAAATGGAAGAATAAAGTTTTTCTATTTTCTTCTTTGTTTTCGAGATATATAAGTTTAAATGTTACGAAGAAGTAACAAATAATTACATAAATATGAATAAACAAATTATCTTAGAGGGGAGAAATATTTTACGTTTAAATTTAAAACGAACAATAAAGAAAAACTGCAAACGAAAAAGAATTATCCAAGTAAGTGTTCAAAGATTCCATCATTCTCACGAATACATGCACAACGTTCGAGCATCGAGTTGTTTACCGCCGCAAAGTTTACTGAAGTTTGAATTTGCTGCATCGCGTTATTTATACCGTCTTGTAGCTTTTCAACGATATTAATTTGTTCAGGATAGACTAACCGTTTTAATTCGCCCCATAAATAGAGGTCTAGAGGGATAAGTTCTGAAGACCTTGCAGGTCAACGAACTGGGCCGTTTCTGCCTATCCATCTTTGATTAAAGCTTTAAATCAACCATCGAACGACGTTTCTACCACGTGGTAGTGCGCCATCGTACTAGTACCACGTCCTAAACCACAAGTCTACAGGAACATCGTCTAGAAAATCTTCTACTTGATGTTCTAAGGATTCTAAATACGAGTTAACATTCAAATGTTGGGGCAAAACTTGAATAGGCAGTAGTTGTCCATTAAAAATGCCACACCAGATATTGACAGAAAATCTGCCTTGAAATAATCGAACTCTCACTGCATGCGTATTTTCTAATGACCAGATGTGATCATTATGACGGTTGTTATGTCATCTCTGGTAAAAATGGATTCATCCAACCACAATACGAAATGAATAAAATCTATATTTTGATTATATTGTTCCAGAAATCGTTTAACAAAAAACTTGCCTGGCTGCAAGTGATGAACGCTTTGCTCGTGATACGGATGTAAAATTCTCCGCTGTAAAGTTTTTCAAACAAAATTATGAAATATTTGCAATTGTGTTGAAATCTGTTTAGTACTGGTGCTTGGTTCATCAAGTACAGTATCAATTGTCTTCTTCCTGTTCAATTGTATGCTGTTTGTGACGGCCGCGAGAGCGTTTGCATTATAAAATTCGTAAATAAAGATAATATCGGCGTATTCTTCATTTGTAAATTCCATTTCAAAATCAGATCAGACGCAATAGAATGATAAACTGACAAGCTTCTATTCATGCTTTGCCATGGTAACTCGGATAATTATTGTTTATTTGGAATTTTTCTTTATTGTTGGTTTTAAATTTAAACTAATAAATTTCTCCCTTCTAAGATAATTTGTTTATTTCAATTCATATTTATGTTAATTCTTCGCAATATTTAAACCCAGATATCTCGAAAACGAAGCAGAAAATAGAAAAAATTTATTACTCCATTTCAATTTACTTTTAAAAATGTATATGAAATTTCGTTTTTCACTTCGATTTATTAAACACACTGTATATTAGTTAAATACCACTATTCTGATTGTGTATTTTAAATAACGGATACAAGAAATAATTTTCAAAACTCGATATCTATAAAACGATTCAATTTAGGTATAGAGTGTACTATACCAATTTTTTTTAGAATTTCGGGAAAAATTGAAATATCAGATAATACACAGTGTTCCATTTAAAAAGTGCAAATTTGCTTTGCCGTGACTTTTTTATCATCCTGATTAATTTAAAATACTTAAGATCCAATTTCATAAAGGGTATTTAATTATACGATCAATTAACAGCATTGTTAACGACTGTAAACAGTTGATTTATTTTCAATACTTCAAGCTTATAATACTTTGACCTAACATGGTTGTAATCAAATTGGATACTTAGTTGACCATCGTTTATACAATTCGACATAAAACTTTTTTATTTAACATTTTTCTCTAGATCACTTAGTTTAAGAAATAATTGACCGTTCCATACATATCAGCTACCTGGGTGCAGGTACCTTTAAGTAATATTAACCTTTAAAAGTAATTAAATACTAATTAAGTCTCATTAAACAAATTCCTGTTTTTATAATCAATTAATATGCAGCGGCGGTTCCTTAATAAGTGCACATGAGCACGTGAACTCCCAAATAAATACGCATTAAAAAAACGAAAACATTTATTATTCTATTTTTCTATTT
>JAHWXV010013160.1:0-11351 GCA_024586415.1 Phrixothrix hirtus | reverse complement strand
GTTTGAGCCAAGACGCGACTTTCTCTTATACACATAGATATACTAATAGTGTTCACAAATGATGAGATTATTGTCTACGTGTATTTTGGAGACGATAATTGTAACGGTCACCCATCCAAGTTACTGGACAGGCGAAAGGCTGCTTAACTCGGGAAATTTTTTCTGATAACTTGCTTCAACGCATTTTTTCAGAAAAACTATTAAGTTCACGTAAAGGTGGATTAAATACATAACAACTGTAGCACATTTAAAAATAGAAGTTATAGCTGTTTTGGAGAAAATCGCAAAAAAACTTAAAAGTCGCAAGAATAAAATGGCACTTCCGGTCATTCGATTTTACCTAAATTATTTGCAGAAGATAAAAAACCTAAATATAGAATTTCATTCATATATCATATTTAGTTTGCAATTAATACACCAAGTACCTCCGGTTACTCGATTTTTAAAAAATTATTAGAGATACAGCTTAATCATATAAAACGGAATGAAGTAACCAAGAAATTTACTAAGTTTTAAAAAAATTCGGAAAATATTTAAAAATGACGGAAATAAAGTGAAACTTCCGCTTATTCGATTTTAAGCAAATTCTTGATTTGGCATATCAATGTAGTTACGGCCACAATTGTAAGTTTTCATTCAGCTAGAAGTTTTAGTTCCATAATTATTTTATTTTGAGTTAACGGCGTAGGAACTTCCGGTTACTCAATTTACGGAAGTTTCTGAGAAATGACCTAAACTATATGAAAGGTTATTAAATGGGTAAGAAATTCAATAAGTTTTAAAAAAAATCGTTACAGCGGATTTTGAGAAAATCGCGAAGAACTGAAAATTCAGAAAATATCTAAAAATAACAGAAATAAAGTTGTACTTCAGGTTATTCGATTCAAACGAAATTCTTGCCCAGGCATACAAAGGTAGTTAGGATCTCATATACAAAGTTTCATTTATTTAGGACTTTCAGTTTCATAGTTATTTTATTTATAGTTAATGGTAAGGCTACTTCCGGTTACTCGTTTTACGGACATTTTTCTGAGAAATTGGCTTAATTATATGAAAGGGCATTAAATGCTTAAGAAATATAATACATTAAAAAATAATCGTTCCAGCCGATTTCGAAAAAATCGTGAAAAACCAAAAGAGTAAAGTGGCACATTTGGTTATTGGATTTTAGTGAAATTATTACAGTTGCGTACGAGGATGGATATAAACTCAAATATTAAACTTCGTTTATCTACGACTTTTCGTTTACGAGATATTTTGTTCACACACACACCCACACAGACATGCACGCACGCACGCACTCACGCACGCACCATGCAGGCACTCACGCATGCACGTACGCACGAACGCATAACGCACGCACGCACGCACCCACGCACACACCACGCACGCACGCACGCGCGCACGTACAAACGCACGCACGCACCTACCTACGCACGCACGCATGCACGCACGAATGCTAGCACGCACGAATGCTAGCACGCACGCACGCACCCACGTACGCACGCACGCACGTACACATGCACGTGTGCGCGCACTCACATTCGTCCTCACGCACGCGCGCACTTGCGCTCGCTCGCACACACGCACGCACGCAAGCATGCGCTCACGTGTGCAAGCACGCTCTCACGTGCGAAAGCACGCTTTCACGTGCGAAAGCACGCGCTCATATGCGCACTCGGGCTCGCACGCACGCAAGTCGCAGGCGCGCACACACCTATGCGCGCACCTGCGCACACACCCACGCGCTCTCCCTCGCACGCGCTCACGTGAGGATGCGCGCATTCGCGCTCGGACGCACGCCGGAGGCGCACACACGCACGCGCGCACCCTCGCAAGCGCTCACGCTAGCACGCACGCTTGCGGGCACGCACGCGCGCGCTCGAACTCACACAGACTGACCAATTTTTAAAAACATGGTATTTGGATTCAGGGGACCCGAAAACGTGTATTTCCCCTAAAATTTCGACATCGAAAATTTTGGGCGACCACAATAGTTTCTCTATACTATATTTCATATAGGTAAGAGAAAGTAAAAAGATACAACAAATATTAATAATTAAAGAAATTTAGGAGATGTATCAGAATTATTTAGCTACATAGGAAGATTTGCTGACATAATTTATTTGCATCGAAAGCCTTAAGATGATATGCATTTATGCAAGTTAGGCGAGTTTCGCACGAAGACTGTAAATTTCTTTAAAACGTGAAATGGATTTGGGAGACATTTTTCCAACATTGGATAATCGGTGTAGTGAATAGAAAGAAGAAACGTCTGGTTTCAATTTATATTAAACAAAATATTTAGTAATAAGAATCTAAGGAAAACTGTATAAATTTAGGAGATCACAAAATATGGCAAAACTTATTGCTATGTTTCGTGAATTTTATTTTAAAAACATGTGCCCATTTGTAATTACATATAAATAAACTTGTTTTTGTTATCCATATCCTTGATCTGTTTTGTATATAATTCGTCTAACCAATGCTGCGTTCCCTCCAATTCTTCGTGTCTTTACAAGCTGTATCGTTCGGGTCATTTGTGCACGCCCCATTTGCTCTAATTAGTAAAACTTGTTTCGCCAAAATTGGTCGCCTACAATTGTGGGATAGGTTAATCATTGTTAGTTTTAACAATTAGACTTAAAGCGCAATTTGACAATTTTCCCTGCCCAATTTTTCCTTTCTTTCTAAAGCAATCTATTTAAACAATTGTGTAGTGATCGGAATGTTTGATTTATGCGCGCACAAAAAGTATTCGTGTATATTTTGAACCGGTGCATACAGTCGTGTTAAAGATCTAGCGATAATTGCAAACGCATTTATTGCCGCATTCATTTGTCAAATAACACATTTATTATGGAAAGAATTATAAAACGCAAATCACTTAAATCGATATTTAATTAAGGAATGCGCCTTGTTTCAGTGCTAAATTAATTTAAGTACACGTTAGAAGCCCAAGCATTGTTCTTTAATAAACCAAATAAATTATTAGCAATACTACATGCATTGATTTAGATCAAACAATTTTCTATCACTTTATTACGATTGATTGTTTGTACAAATTTGTTTCGAGTGGCTCAGGGATGTTAGCCATAAGTGTACGTTTTATTTGTTTTCTGTAGTTGCGAATTATGGTGATTGTGTTGTAGAAGGAAGCTCAGGTGGCATGCCATCCGTTTACGTTATTTACTAATCCAAATAAAATCTGCAATAACGCGGAATAAGTCGGTCGACTCTTAATTTTTGTTCCTTTGGTTTCGAAATTAGGGATGTCTTGTCAAACTGTGTAATTACAGCATGTCGAGAGAGTCAAATACATTTGGTGGGGGTGTAGTTTAAATTTCAGTGTTGGGCTAGATCAAATTTGATATGGTCATTATTTTTTCAATTAATAAAGGATGTTGTGAAATGAAGATTGCTTAGTGGACTGAGTTATTTTATATTATAAACAACATTTATCGTATATAAATTTTTTAAAGGAATTGAAATCATTCTAATGTGTGATATTTATCACATAGCTGCGCAGATAGCAATGAACTTGTAGAGAACAGACTTGAAAGTCTGACCTTGGGGTCATTGACGACTTGTGCAGCAGTATTAATTAATGCAGTTGCGAGAAGCAATATTTATTTACTCCCACGACTACGATTCAGGCACCTATTAGAGTCCGACTTTATTCCCAATATTTTATGTGACTTTCTGATTAGCGGCTTTTACACGCAGATTCTTTACCGCGCGATCAGAAACATACAAGATTGCTCGCGGTGCGGAACGTACACGCAATCACGCTGGACTATACTGTTGTCGCTTAAAACGCATCAGATTCTTTCACACGCGAAAGCTCGTGAATTGATACGCACGTGGGAAAGAATTTACGTGTAAAGGCCAATCACACACGCATTACTGCGTGACTCTGGCGTGTGTTGAAGTGTTGAAAATTCACGCGGTTTTGTAGGCACGCGAAGTTTTATCATGTGATAAACTTTAACATATTTTGCGAAGAGTAGTGTTTACGGCTATCAAATGGACATGCATGGGAGAAACATATCGTTTACCGTTATTTTACCGGGTTTTAATAAAATTATTGGTGTAATCAGATTTAATTTTCCATAAACATGGATACGATCGGTACAAATTTATAAAATCTGCAATCAATTTCTTTGACCATAAACATACATCCATTGTAAAATTTATTATTAAACAAACAAACATGCAAAATGAGAATCAATACAACACGTAAATAGGTACAAATTAGTATTATGTCTAGAAATGTAAAGCTGATCTAACAAAACAAAGGAAAGCGCGTGAAACAACGAATTTGGTTGTTTAAATACACAGAAGCTACCGCTCACACAAAAACGTATAAAATTACGTACGTGATTATGAACACGCATTCCCTCAACAGCAAGTATATTTACAAGCGCACGCTTTCATGTGGAAAAGTGCATGCGCTAGCATTTCGTGAGATAAAGACCGTGTGTGTAAAGGCCGCTATTATTAGAATTCTAAATTAGGGGTGTTGCTTTTATTAGAACTTTTTCGGTTTAAAATTATAAACAACACATTTTTTTTTCATTAGTTTGTAGTTACACGTATTAGAGTGAATTTATTATCAAATATAATGATCAGTATTTAGGTGGCATCACCAGCTAAATATTTTTAACTTGTTTAAAATTGCCTGATAATCGAGTTGTCGGTTGCCTAATTATAAATTAAATTACAGCGCCTCACATCTTAAATTAGGATATGATGTCTTGTAATATTTTTTAAGTAACATTTAACTAATCTTTGATTCCGCAGCAAAATTCGAATTCTGTTAGCAAGGAGCATCTTATTGACCGACCTTAAATTCATCGGAAGATACTGTCGACACTTACGTTTGACGGTTCAAAGCTGCTCCAGCATCTATAATCAATCAATACAACTATCTACTTCGTAAAGAATAAATTCCATTATTTTAAGTTTGAATATAACTACAATTCATGATATAAAAATTCTGTGATTATGAATTTATTTACAATCTTAGGCTTAAGTTTATTACAGTCTGTCAAGATCGCCTATTATTTTTACGGCATTCATTAATTTTAAATATTTGCAACTTATTAAGCTGCCCATTTACATAACAGACCTACTTTGTTCAGATATACATATAAAAAGGCTACCAGTAGTAGTGCTCAGCCCCATTTTTTTTTCACTATTGCATGGACGATTGTGGCGTAGATTAGCAGAGCTGTGCGGACAATGCATATATTAATTTAGAACACAATTTTGAAGGGGAGTGTTTAAACAAAACAATATTAGCTCACGAATAACAAACCAAAGATGAATAAAGCTGAGAACTCGCCTAAATCATGTTTATGTAAAGTCAGTTCTGAGGAACATTTACTTAAATGAAGTTTGCTCAAATAAAATAAAAACAGGAAAAAACAACTAATACGAAATCGGCAACTTTCATGCGTTGCCAACTGTATTCACCAACAATATTTCTATTTTCTTCAATCCTAAATTATGTTCAACCAGTTCACCATATTTTATGGCAGGTCAACCATATACTGCACCACTTACCTAAATCATCAACTGTTAATTACACATTTAGGTGGTTTCAAATTGCATGCGAAAATGTCTAGAGCCTGTAGCTGGCCAAGAAAACGCTCGAGTGAAGAATTCGCCTAAAAGGCAAGTTTTACCAAAAAGGAACGCTGCCCTTAGATGGAGTTTAGCACGAAAAAACTTAAAATTTTTACTCAGATTTGCATAAACAAACGTGCCTTTAGGGATTGCATTCCGTAACAAAATGAAGTTGCATCGCCGTAAGTAGGAAAGACAACGCTTAGAAACAAACCATAACAAATTTGATAGAATATACACGGGATATTCCTCGAAATTTTACCTCCGACTTATTTGGTAAGTTGAATTACTGCACTTCTAGCCTGATAAGGCCTCTTACGTCAAAACTTGACGCGGTCCATTGGAAGAAGTATTTTTCTTTACATTGGCTATGCCATATCCTCCTAAAATTTTATTGGCGACCTTCGGCTAAAGTCATGTCGAGAGAAAAATATTTAGATTACTATCCTTGCATCAATTCCCAGTTCCGCTTAGCCAGCCTCAACCAAGTGTACGCAGCGACCGACTTAAAGAATACTATGGACTTTAGTGTTGAACCAGACTATTTTCCAATGTTTAGTATATTATGTGTGTTATTTTAAAAGTCCAACACTTAATAAGAACACACATAATGCATGGTTAGTAGTTGTGTTTCAAGTCTTTCACTGCTGACCACGCCTTCTTTCTGATAAAAGCTGAAACAACTTATTGAACCCAATTTTCTAAATTTTATTCCTTATGAGCCTCTTTCTCTTGGAAAAATTAAATTAAAAGTGCCTAAAAGTATTTTAGACAGTTGACAGTGATAGATAAACGATAAATTTAAGAAACGGGGCATCAGCCTTGCACTTATACTAGCAAAAACGAAGGAAAATAAAACATAAAGTCGCCTAAATCGTGTAACAGTGCCCTTTAGCCCTATTTTTCCTATTTATTTTATTTCGTCTAAAGTACCACATTGTAAATAAATGAATTTGGATGCGTATTCTTAAACAACAAGATCGTCTAAAATAATTTTCCAAATTATAATATACAGGGTGATTTTAAAACACACCGACAAACTTTGATCATGCAAGCGGCGATAGTTCTAAATTAAGAGAAAGGAATGCCTTTTAAAAAATTTCTTGTCGTTTCCAAGAAAAACGCCTAAATGAATAAATTATAAACACATGCAGTTGCTACGCCATTCCAAATTACAACGGAGATATCATTTTATTTATAACGTGGCACTATTTACACATGTTGAATGTAATGTTAAATTATCAGGATTTAAGGTTTTAACAAAATCTCTTCCAACTAGTGTCATTAGTTTTCGTTATCGAATGTAAGATAAATATTTTTTCAAGTTTAGTTTTTAGTATTAGCGACCAATCCCGGCTGGATCATTATTGTTAATAAGAGTGCATTCTAGATGTTTTATGGCGGTAAAGTTTTGGTTTAAAATACATTTTCATTTATTAGTGGTTACAGTTGTACAAACTTGTTTTAAGAATGATTTTAAATAAAATCAATTTATTACAGGGTGAGTGTTTCTTACAGAGCTTATTAATTTGGTGAAAGGGGCGAGTTTATCTAGCTTTGATGCGACCTTTTGATGAGTCTATTTTGTTAATAGCTTGAGTTGTTGGAATTGCGCTAATTAATTAATTCAACTCGCTTTTTATTTATGGCACTATTGATTGCGGTATTAATTGATAATTTATTACTAATTGCATTTCTATAAATTGAACTTCAAACATTTACATTATTTATTAACTGCGTAAAATTGGAACGTATAAAATATAGGTCATTGGATGTGATTCAGTCAGGATAGTGTTTACACCAAATAAACAAACATCTGAAACAACTTGTTAAATCCTTTACGACACGTAGTAGAAATTAGATTTTGTCTAGACTTAATTCATTTATATATACATTTTCAGGCGGTTCGCAAAAAATGTACATTTTCAATTTTTCCCAAAAAAGTGTTCTATTTTATGTGATTTTCGTGGTAATGGACATGGTTAGGCCTCTACGGTACCATGTTAAAGTTTGTAGGTGGACTTCAAAACCACCCTGTATATTGACTTTCAGATTCCAAGCCTCTCGCCTAAATCAATAGTCATAAGTGACACATGAATTTAGGGCAGAATATTGGCACTAATTTAACAAAGGCTTGTGTGGTGGTGGGGCTTTGGAAAGCTTTGAGAAAAATACGCATATTGGAAGACAAAATTTAAGGATGTAAAGACTTGTAAATATTTAAAATCTAGCACAAATTAGGTTAACTAAATAAGACATTTTAATATTTTTGAAATTAGTGTCCGGCACCGAAACTGTTAATTTACTTGAAGAAGAAAGGAAAGACAACGAATATCTGAGATCGCCCAAATTTTGGCAGACCATGTTTTATTTTCTTAATTCCAAGTTGTAACTACAAGTTTATTTTGTTGCACTTGGACCTTTGGTTAAAATTGTGAGTTATAGATAAATTTAGGGGTTACCTTTACATGTATTAGTTCTGGCCTAAACTTGCGAAAAAGCTTAATTGCATTAATTTAAAAAACCTAAATTTATAGAATTAATATTTGACGTTGCGGAATATCGTTTGGAAGCAGAGAATTAGCAAAAATACTAAAGAGTGTCTTTAAGGCAAGTTAGCAATCCGATTCGTGCTCTAAACGGGCAAAGTTGTCCGAAAGGATATGATGAAAATAGCCAATAGTTAGGATGTCAGTTTGGGGTTGTGATTAAATCATCAATCTTAAATGGGAGCTATAAAGGCCTTGAAAAAAATGCGTATGAGCTTAGGAGACGAAAAATTGGAAAACAATATGGTAAAATAAGGAATACCGAAGTTGATGTTAGAAAGTACGTAAGTTGTTGCGTGTAATTAATTTTGTCATGTTTAGTTTTCTAAATTTTGTTAAATAATCATTAAAATGGTTTCGTGCCTTGTTACATCTTTTACAGATTATATTTTTAAAATTTCAGATATAAATGGCATATGTTGTTTGTAAAGTATCCATTCGATCTGCTTTAATTTTTATCGTTGGAATTCCGGTCGCTGAATGAAACGGTTTTATAAAAATTGGCGGTACCAATTTAGTAACCGCTATTTCGGCGGATCTTTGGTTTCTATAGAAACTACTAAGCATCGCAATTTATTCAACATAAACCTGTATATATGCCAAATATGCCACTAACCAACATTAACAAGCGCAACACAAATGAACGTGAACGAACTCAAACACAATTAAAAATTATTCGGTGACGTTCGTTAAAAAAATAAAAGGCGTCCATACCAGTCGGTCATATATGAGTAAGAACGAGCGGTTTTCTTCTGATGTATCAACAGAATGGAACAGGTCTGTTGGTGTTTTATGGCACACGTGCATACTCGTGACTATTTTAGGTTTGTCCACGGGCACTTACTTGTTTGCGTTTGTTCAAATTGCACGTTTTAGATCTTTATCAGCGATTTCCGCATCAAATTTGAGTCTATCCCGAAAGTAATGCGTTAAAATTTAACATGGCATGGGCGGTAAGAAAAGAGGTTTGAAGAATATCCTTCGCAATTTATTATTTATTGCCATCGAGATTCCTCGTAATTTCACAAGGTTCCGTTTTGTGTTTTGAACATATATGGATTTTCAAGCTACGAGATAAAATTATGTTCACCTTTACGCTATTACAAAATATTCTGTATATAATGAATATACCTTTTACCTACGCTATCGCAACGCATGTTAAAATTCTAAGCCAAGCATCATGTAAAAACGTTTCCTGAACTACAATTTAAATATATCTCAAAATATTTTTTTTACTTCAATTTATTTAACTATAATTATTTTATGTACAACAAATTGTATTATAAATCACTTCGTAAAATGTTATGATAATCAAATAACTCTGTCATCGGTTCTGAATATTGTACTATAATTGTTTTTTTTTGAATATATTTTGCATTTCAATTTTGTATTTTGCGTTTTGTTTAGATTGTGTGGCACCTCGTGTTTTGATTTTTGATCTTCCGACCTCGAAAGAAATTGAGACGCTTGGTTGAGATCACTTCCAACTAAGATGTGTATTAGCGTGGGTATACTGTTTAAGGTGTTTTAAAGACAGATTCATGTTATTGCAAAATCATTTAAACTATTACTGGTGCTAAAATTGTTTAGCTTGACGTAAATATTAAGCTGATCATTATGATGAATTCCATTCTTTGTTCGGTGTTATGTAATTTTAATCCTAGGATGCCATATTTAACGGTTGTGCCTAATTACTTATCGATTTGTTTTAAAAATCTAATTCTCTGCATGCCACTAATTATGGGGTAATTTAACAATATTTTTTAATCACTTCGACGTAATTTTTATGAACAACGCTAACCTACTATATGTGACAGCAATTCATTGTTCTAGTGAACCTTCCTTTTAAAAAATCAATTTATTTATCAATTTGAACTGAAACATAATATTTATTAAATTTAATCAAATTTAGTATTAATAGAATTGCTTATATATTCTTTGGTGTTACCGATAGAAAACCCATCTTGAAACTTAATAGGTTAACTGTAGTTTTGCAACGTACTTTCATGTAAGTAATTGGTTACCTTTTTTGCCAAATTTTTGTTTTAAATAACTCCCAAATTCTGTATATTCAGTCATTTTCATAATTTACTCCTGTATTACAATAATTCTTATTTAAGAACTTGTTACTGAACTGTAGCGGCTGTTTTAGACATTTTTCTTGAGGTTTTATAATTAAAAATGTGCGTTCTAACAAGCATTTACGAAAACGTAGTAGGTTAGAAGATTTTATTTTCCGGTAGATTTTTTAATTAATCGCATTTATTCCTATTCACTGGTAGAAACTTTATTGGCTTGTAATGTTTCTGCTTTACTTCTGTCTCGTAAGCATACTTTCTTATTTAAGATCAGCGAGTTTAATTTTCAGAGGAATGTGTATTAGTAATGTATTTTATGGTGCCGTGGATTTTTTTAGTTTGCATTATTACTTGTATATTAATTGCGAATTATTAATAAAAGTATAAAACCAAACAATAATTCATTTACTATTTCTATGTACAATTTTTATTCATTTGTATGTTGTGTTGCCTACCTATAATTCTTACTAACTATTCTTATTAAGACGAATCCTATATATCAACTGTATGTATTCGCATTCCTTGAAATTCTACATATTAGATTATTTTATTGAAGTGAACGTTCATATTTATTCTTTGTCAATTAGTGTATTTGAAAAGTTTCATTAATTATGCATGTTTTATTAATGGCATTGTGTTACTAAAGTCGTAATGCTCTTTATAAACTGGAATTTCTGGAATTTGGGGCGTCTGAACTCTCATGTTACAGACAGCAACATTCAGGGTAAAAATAGTTGTAACCACAAGCCGCAAGACATTACAGGCGTTTCTAAAAGAAATAAGGAAATGTATAGCCGTCTTTCACACGTTTCCCAAAATATACGATTTGGAGTTTGGTCTAATTTTTGCATTAAAAATTATATAATTCGTGTAAGCTGCATGCTAAAATAAATCATATTCCTTTGTCTAAGTCTAAGCCAAAGATTACTTAGACACGGCGATCAGCGTATTAAATGTTTATTATCGTAATTAATGCACTTATTTTGAACAATTTTTACTTTCTCTTACTTATATGAAATATAGAATAGAGAAAGTATTGTTTTCGTCCAAAATTTTCGATGTCGAAATTTTAATGGAAATACACGTTTTGGGG
>JAHWXV010013159.1:0-11977 GCA_024586415.1 Phrixothrix hirtus | reverse complement strand
GTGTGGGTGTGGGTGTGGGTGTGGGTGTGGGTGTGGGTGTGGGTGTGGGTGTGGGTGTGGGTGTGGGTGTGGGTGTGCGTGTGCGTGTGCGTGTGCGTGTACGTGTGCGTGCGTGCGTTAGTTATTATAATAATGCGATTTTGTTTCTGACATAAATGTATTTTTAGAAAGTAAATTATCTAATTCAAGATATGTATTTATTTCAAGCTTGGAAGGAAATTCAAAACGTTCCATTTGAAAATAAAACCAGGCTTGGATAATTAAAAGTGTTAAATTTTACTTACTGCAAACAAATTCTTATTGAAAACCTTTATACGCTTTTATTGCAGTAAGTAGTGACCGTTCTTAGTTACAAAATAGCGGATCTTTATGACGTCAGAGCCTGTTTACCACTGTATTTGATATATAAGGTGCCAGAACGCACATTTAATATTTTGTAAACATTGTCTCTCAAAAATTTCAGGTGCCACATTGTCATTTTATATTTCCGTGTCAGAGAGTTCGTTTTTGCGTATATAGTGTGTAACAGAGCACACCTGCCACCCATTTATTTCGAAAAGGGAGAGAGATACAGCGAAATGTTTCAAACCGAGTTATGTGGTTCTGATTGTCATCATCCTTTAACCTTGGTTGAAACAGAAATCTGCTTTTTGGGATCAACTTTAGTTTTTAAATCGAAGTACCCAATTTTCATTAACGTATCTTGTTAATTGCATTAAAATACACGTCTTTTGTCTTTCGACATTTTTTCGTTAAATGCATAGTTTTCGAAATTTTTTATTTTAAATTTCGAATTTGCCATTATGTATTTTTACCTTCAATGTTTCTTTGAAATGTGTTAACTGAAGTTTATTAAGTACCGCCAACATTAGCATTACCCGATCCATACCACGAGGAGATTGCTTATCGAATTTTGTACATCATGTAGCTCTGATAAGAACTAATTGAATTGTTCGAACTGCCTACAATTTTGAGCAACGCATTTTGCAAAAATGTTTAGACACCATCAGTTGCTCGTAGGATCGCTTCATTACTGATTAATTAACATGCGTCACGAACTCTTTGTTTCATGCTATCTCTGCTTGTTGGACGATGTCTATAAATAATGTCTTTTATCCGACCCCATAAAAAGAAATCCATCAGCATCAAATCGCGAAAACCATACATTCTATGATAATGTTAAATGTCAAGAGATAAATAGTGTATTTTGGCGCAGTTAATGGGAGAAATTAATCACAAGTGGGAAACTACATGGTTCTCAGTGGATTCTTATGAATAAATCCAAAATCTATAAAAGGCAATTTAAATTACGAGTGCAACTCCATCTAAGTTGTCTATTAGGAGATCATCCCTGATTTCTCAGGTAAATATTTTGATTGTTTGGAAAATGGGTATGTACTAGAATTTTCTTGAATTATGTTGATAATTTTAATAAATAGATTATCCTATGGTATAGTATGTTCCGTTTAATTCAATTATCATTAAAATCTGTTTTATTTTAGGTAGAATTGGATAACTTGGCGTATGGAAATGGTTAAAATCGAACTCTTCACTTTGTTAAAACAACCCTTATACACACTGTCTTAATTTTGGAGTTAAATTAACTTTGTTTATCAGCATTTGTACTGATTTATTGAACTTAAAAAATTCCATTTGATTTTGCCACTTCACTTACAAAGTGCCTTTGCATGCAATCTTTATTTGCATGGATTTACTAATCCTAATTCTAAGCTTCTTTTTTATATTCATAATTCCTTTGTATTTGTTTATTTTGAATCTTTCTTTGACCTCTGATGCTGTTTGTAAACTTTTTGTTCTTGATATTTGAATTTGTTTTATCTAGGGAAATGTAATATATTCGCTCATAATATTTAATAATGTCTATTTTTTATATTTACACAAATTTCAATTTCAAATTTCACATTTTATATACATGGTGAAGCAACAATTTTAGATGCTTTATTAATTTGTTTGTGGTGCAATGTACCACAATATATATGAACCTGTATGTGTTCTTTTCATATAAAGATTTGCCTTGATATAGTAGACAACTGTAATTTGGTGTAGTTCTGGTGTATTTTAAAATGACAATAATAGATTTGTTAGTAAATAATTACAAAAATTAGAAATTATAAATATATCTTATACAACTATTAAAGAAGTGTGACACTATATTTCGCAGGTACCATCAAAATATCACCAAACTGTGTCAATAAACTGTATTAAAACATTATTACAGTAAACCTAAAATTGGTAACGGTAGCCAACATAAATATGTCGGCGAATTTCTGTTCAAGGTTCGTCACCAAACTAATCATAATCACCAGTTACTTTGAGTATACTGCATTAAAAGGAAAGATACAGCGTTATATATGGGAAAATTCACTAGAAAGCGGGACTAACAAGCGGTGTCATATTATAAGCATTTCATTAGTCTTAATCTGGAATATTGATATTTCTCGCTATAATATGTAAAATAGAACAAGGAACGCTCATCAACTATTCAACAAGAGAAAGAATATAACCTTTAAGCAGCTCCCTTACTTTTTTTGTAATTTTATAATGTAAAAGGAAATATTGGGCTAAGTACGTTACTTAGTAATCTAAGAAAACATTTAAGGTTCCATAATTAAATGAGTTACCAGTTTTATTTCATTTATTTATCTTGAAAAAGTTGTTGTTATGCCATTTATAAAATTATATTTTAATACAAAATGTGATTACGTTTACTTTGAAACGGGCCTTCAAATTTATACTGTATTTTCTATTCCGAACCGAAGCCATATATATATTACAACATTCAAAATTTTGATGTGAAATGGAATACGTCAAGTTTTACGTTTTCGTTGCTCCCATGTTTGCTTTCGCTTCCGCCTTTTTTAAAAGACAAGGATGATAACTTCACTACTGAAATGCTCTAATATTTCACTTTTTTCTTTATTTAATTAACAAATAAGCTACGACCAATGAACGCTTATTTATTGCGTGTTCCTTGCCACTTTCTTTTGGTAGACGCCCTAGTATGTCCAACAACGCTGAACAAACAGCCTGGTCGACAGTAGTGGTACGGGAATGTTGTTTACCTTCGTTAACATTAGAACCGCGACGTGTTTTCCTCAGCAGCTTGATCACATACTCGCTGTGACTGCCTGATCAAGGCAGCCATTTCCTGGATAGGTCCAGATTTAGCTATTTTATATATTATTCGTTATCAACGCATCTATAATTTCCTTACCTACAAAATAAATTCTTTGATAGTAATGTAAAATTTGGTATCAATTTTTAATCGTTATTTTATTCAACACCTCAGAATTAAGGAAAAAATTGGCTAAACGGTAGTTATAATTATTTCCGGAAATTCAGTAGTAACTCGCATAATTTTCTTACGATCAAGCAATGTTTTTGTAAATGATATTCGAAAGTGCCAAGTTCGAAAACTTTAATTTTAGCTTCTTAGGTATAAAGTATAAAACACATTGGTCGTTGTCGGCACGTCTTTGTATTTCTGAACTAAAAGTACTGCTGCGCTTTTTTATAACACAGTTAATTATAAATTTTGAAATGCTGTCCTTACTATTATCAATTATTTGGAAACGTATAAATTTTTATTGATACCACCAATTACGAATATTATAAGTTATTTTAAATTTCCCAACATTTAATTGTAAATTTTATGTTAGTCAACCTAATACAAATATCTAGGAATGTAAAAATTTGAATTGCATAAAGTACGCTTGTCTACCTCAAACAAGCTTGTAGTGGACAAAAGGTCATAACCCCTTAGGAATTTTAAACTGCTTTCGGTTGACACGATTATGTCACATATTGTTCATTTCAACACTGTTCATAAAGGTATACTAATTATTTTAGACTTCAATTGTTGATCGATGTTGTCATCGCTACAAAGCGAAGAAACACGAATCGTAGATACGAATTTTCTTGTCAGTTACCTTAACTTTATTAAAGCTTTCTTTCAAATTTGATATAAAAATACTGTAATTAACTTTAAGATGTAATATTTTTTAAAAGGGTTCTATAATATGAATATTATTCATACTTGACTACTAACTATTCTTAAAATGTTTAATATTTCATTACCGATCTTGTCGGAACAAATGATTTGTTTCCTGATTATCTTATATTTTGTTTCTTTAGGTTAATCACATTTTTCCGCGGGTTTGTCCAACAATTTTTATGTTTAAATTAGTTTAGACGGCTAATCAACCGTCGAACTTAAACATATACTGTGTGGTCTACGTCGTCTTCTTCTTTAACAATTCTTAAGCACACTGTCCTGAATGTACGAGACGTGTATTTTAAGTAAGTACCGTTTGAATGTCTGTCACCGTGGGCGCTGCGGCGGCTCTCCACGCTTGTGCGCTGTGTACCTGTTGACAAGCCACAGACACCATTGCTGAAAGATTCGACCATGTTTACATTTGTTTGTCACTATTTAAAATGCCTCCACTGATCGGGAATCTCGCTGACTGTGAAATACGTGCTGTGATTAATTTTTTTAGTGCTAAAGGCATTAAATCGGCTGAAATTCATCATCAGATAAGTGAAATGTACGAAGACAACATTATGAGTGAAGGTATGGTACGGAAATGGGTTAGATCTTTTAAAGATGAAAAATTGGTTCAGAAAGTTGACGAGAAAGTGAAAGACAACAGACGATCTACAGTTTCATCGTTGTCTAATGAGTTTCTTCAATTTTACAGACGTGTTCTCTATAAAGTTCGCGGCAGACTTCTATGAGAATGGGATCCAAAAACTGATTGTACGTTACGATAGATGTCTCAATATTGGTGGAAATTATGTAGAAAAGTAGATTAAGGTACAGGCTTTCATGTAAAAGTAAAGTTGTTAAGAAAAGTTAACTTGTTTTTCTTTTTATTTTAAAAAAGTCCTTACTTAAAAAACATGCCTCGTAAACAAAGGCAGCATTAACAGCGAGATCACTAAGACAGTTTAGTATCGCCATAGGCAGGAAGATGACGCGCCGCCCTTCAAAAATTTTCTTCCTCTTTCTCTCTTTTCTCGTAACGGGACTTTTCTGGATTGCAGTTAGTTCGAACATTACCAGCGACTCACGGCCATCGACGGACAACAAGTTGGGCGGGTAACCTTAACAAGCTCTGTGCAGGCTTTCCTTCTGCCTGTAGGTTTTACACTTTTTCAGTCTGGTCAAAAGGTCTGTAAGAATCTGGAAACACATGTATACTGGAATGTAACTAGTTTTGGCTTCTGTCAAAAATAGGTAACGACGGGGTTCTTTGTAAATTTGATAAAGCTGCGAAGAAAATTTTAACGAACCTTTCTCCAGTTTCACACTAACAATTTTTTCAATTTATTCTTTTACAATTACTGTAATCATACCGATACTACTAATAACCCTGAATTTTTAAATTTAACTAAATACAAATTAATCCCTGAATGGGATAGTAGGCATTATTTATTCAATAGTACACCATCTAATAACGCAAATTACGGAACAGCGTCAAAATCGCATTCAATGACGCCAAATTGACCTACGAAATTACAGCAGAACATATTTCTGAAGGCTTTAAATATATTTTACCACCAAGTTTGCATTATCTGATCTTATTCAACATGATTAATCAATGTAAATGGAATACAATGTTGAAAATTGTTCATGACAAATATAAATCTATAATAAACAAAATTGCGGAAAATAAATAAATTATTTTAAAAACTATGAAGTTGTATTTATTGTAACTTGTAAATATTAAAAGATGAGTTTAGAACAATCAATATCATAAGATGCACAAAGGATTGGGGTGTCATGACTATGATTTCTAATTTAAAATATTTACTAGATTAATTTTGAATTAGCAAAGCTAATTAAAAAACACTAAACAGGTATGAGAGATTGATTATCATTATTTTACCTAAAATACAAGTTATACATAATTAATTCTAGGTCTGACATTTTAGTGGCGAAAATGCGGCCCTTTGCTTCTAATCTACCTGTGAAGCTTTTAGTTTCATTGTGATGTGGTGAATTATCGTACTGGATCCATAGATCTTGTGGAAGAGTCAACGGTATGTTCTCAAAATATTGTTGTAACTATGAATTAGAACTAGCCACCTATTATAAGAACGTTATTTTCAATTGCGCAATCCATACATTTATGGATGTACCTCATTTGTGAACAAAATTTGTGACAGCTATTACCACCCATCATTTAAATGACAATGGCAACGGTTTAGACGATTATATTAATTACGTGACTGTAGGTCTTTAAAAAAAATCGAATTTAAATGTTTTTATTTTGGACTTTTTCAATATTTTATGTTTTTTATGAAAATGCCCACAATTCTGCGAGTGATATCCTACTGAAGCATGAGGATATGTTCAATAGTAGAATAGAATCTTCTTCGTCATTGTGAGTATCTTCATTTGTTGTGCTCTAGGATTAGATTCTTAAAACTGTAGAACGGTAAGATTATGTAAACTACAAAATCTAGTAAAATACAATTGCTCCTGTTCGGACATAATGTTAACATGGAAAACGAGGGCTTGTCATAGATTATCTTTAGAGTAATAAAAATAATGCAATACATATTATGGATATTTCCTTTGTCTGACAAAACAATTTCCGATAATACTTACTATAAGAATCATAACCTTTTTTTGTAAATTTAATCATCATAAATGGCAATTAAGTCATTGTTTCGGGAAACCTTAGTCGACCTCTTTCTTTGCTGGAGATTAAAAATTGTATGCCATTTGCTTATGTTTATCCAAATTCTACTTAATAGTTTTACTTTTTGTTTCTTTCCGTTATTTTATTTCGAAAAACTTGAAGGAAATTGTATAGCATGGGATCTATAGTGTTAGCGGTTTTCTAAAAATCTAAAAATATACTGAGTTTTATAATATTAAAACTTAACATCCCTACATTTGTATAATTCGTAGTGGATATCTTTATTGTTCACCTTTTTAAATAAATAAAATACAACTTTTGTTGACGAAAGATTTAAAGGTTTATTTGATACGTCTCTGTTTGTTGACGGTCTATGATGATCTCTCTTTTATATTTTCTATAACAATATTACAATATATCGCCAGCTATTTCTGGTCAGCACTTTGACCCTTGTTCAATAGAGAATTCACCCCTGACGCTTTACTGGATAGGAAATGTATTGATAGAATTGTCATTCTCATTACAACATATTGCTGATGGTATGTTGTTGTTAAATTGTCCTTTCGAACGCAATGGCTTACAGAGTTTCCTACTTACGTAAAACTTAAACTTAATACATTATACATTTTAAATTATATGATTGATATATCACATTAAGTTATATATTTCAAGAGTACTAAGCACACTCAAATACAATTTCCTTTGCGTTTTATAAATAATTTGGGGGCAAAAGGAGGTATAGATTATAAAATAGAATTTCAGACACCAAAAGCGAGTATACATTAAAATATGTGGATGTCTTGCATAGTAGAAAAGCATTTTAACTGGCGAATTTTCTACAATGTATGAGTTTTTAAAATTTGCAATAATTATTCGTGTCATTATTATATTCCATTTCTTTTACTTGGCTCTCATGGCCACTTTATATTCGCTGTGGCCTTAGTTATACCAGAGTAGCGAAATTCATTAGGCATGTGTTAGCATACCCGCTTTAAAATGGAAGTTTAACGAATTATCTAATATGTGAAATAAATTGTATATGTATGTTAAAATAAGCGGGGTCGTATCAGATCTCATAAGTATACATAACGGCTAGAAAACAAATTTCGTTAAATTTTATAAATAGACCACCAGGATTATAATTAGAAATTGACTTCTTCCATATATTTTTGGCAGTTTCGATTTTGGGATTCAACTTCTGTACAAAATGGCGCGATATTTTGATATATCTAGGGGCTTTAATATCTGAATTCTTTCTATATTCTACAAAAAGTTATTGTGGTAAAAACACAAAAGCAAAAATTGATTAGAACCTCTTTGTTAGGTTTTTCTCGTTGCAATAAGCTTTATGAAGGTAGGTTATTTTTAAATAAGATTTAATAGCTATTGTGGGTGATAACTAGAAAATTATACCTTAAAAAGTTTATGAAACTTTCAGTAAAATAATGATGTGCCGTGTCACTGTCTCCAAAAGGCACGCCATTTATTTATCCGTATCTAAAATAAATATAATCCCTGTAAATTTTTATAATCTGTATTGAAAGAACTCGAATAAAACACTGAATTACTATTAAATAAATAATTATTAAAATAGCGTCGATCTGGTGGTAAAATGCGGTTGGCATCCGTTACTTGAAACTTTGTTATCTTTAACTTACTTAAAAGATTTAATTTTGACTTATTGGTAAATACTTAATATACATTTAATTTGGGATATAAGTCTGTATTAACTTTTTTAAAAATTAGGAGGAAAAATGCATTTAAGCATTCAAAAAATAACACTGATATTTAATACATTTATTAAGGTGAATTTTCATTAGTCTTAATTAAAGTTTTCAAAAGTTGGGTGAAAAGTTTAGTTGAACTTACGATCGTTTCGGAAATACATTACTTCTTCAGCGTTGTTATTTGTACGTAAACAATAAAGTAATAAAGAAATGTATACAGGGTGGCCCACCGAAAAGGATCCATCAAGGTGTACGGCTTTGTGTGTGAAAATTAAAAAAAAACGCTCGAACCCGTATACATTTATTTTTAAGGGGACATGTTATTCCAATAATTTCATCCCTATAACTTCAATGCCTTAGCGGGGGCGACTTCTGCCCTAATTTTTTTAAATAGCAAGGGTTATGTTGCGATACAACATTTGAAACAGCGTTAAATTCTCTGTAAAACGACGTTTAGTTTTTTAAATGTGAGCTACGCGTTGCCGAGAAATTGAATTTGAAAACAACTTAAATTTAATTGATTAGTACTTACATAATAAAAATTAGTAAAAACCTTTAAAACTTTTTAATAAACTTTACAATAATAAGTAATTTAGAAACGTTAATTTATTAAAACAGTTATCTTATTAAATGTTGAAAATGTCCGCCATTCACCTCCATACAATAGTACAGCAACTGCTGAAAGTGTTGTCGGACGTTGTGAAGAACATCCGGCGTAATTTGTTTGCGTTCATTAATCATGCGGTTCCGTAAATCTTCTAAGGATTCAGGCTCAGTGGCATAAATTTTCGATTTAAGATGCCCCGCAAAAAAAATCAAGGGGACATAAATCGGATGATCTTGCGGGCCATTCGATAGCATCCCTCCTTCCAATCCATTTACCAGGAAACGTTTCGTCTAGAAATTTCCGTACAGGTAATGCATAATGATCTGGCGCTCCTTCTTGCTGAAATATCACGTTTTTTTCATCATAACGTTGGTCATCTTCTCTAATGTCGATCAGCGTTGGGTTAACGGTATTCTCTAACAAGTCTAGGTATGCATCTCCATTTAAATTTCCTGTGAACAAAAATGAACCTATTACATGATCGCGAAAAATCCCAGCCCAAACGTTTAATTTTTGAGGATGTTGAGTGTGAACTACGTGATAGACCATTGGGTTCGTATCGGACCAGTATCGACAGTTATGCCGATTGACAGCACCGTTGAGAAAAAATGAACATTCGTCTGAAAAGCAAACGTAAAAAAGGTAGTTTGAATTATTTGTAGATAGTTGGCTCATTAATTCACAAAATTGTATACGGCGGTCATTATTATCTTCATTCAATTCTTGGAGAAGTTGAATTTTATATGGTTGCCATTTATTACCTTTCAAAATTCTCTATATAGTGGTCTGCGAGATTCAATTTAGGTCAGACATGTTTCGTGTGCTTAATGTAGGATTTATAGCAACTTCACCCAAAACCGCTACTTCTACTACATCACTTCTCGCCAGATTTTCAATATTCCGTTTTCTGTTTGCCACTGAACCAGTTTGTCGAAATTTTTCTACTAATTGAAGGATGTAACGATGGCTGACGCCTTTATCTGCATACCTGTCATTAAAAAAAGTTGCCGTTAATCTTGCACATTCATTGTTTTAAAAATACAATGAAATAATTCCACTCGATCCTCAACTAAATAAATCATTTTTACACTTCGATCGAACAAAAGACAAAGTAAATAATAGGACAGTACTTACGAAATATCACGATAAATTATTTGACTAAAGATAAAATGAATTGTAGATAGTTATTTGTAACTATTAAAGCAATTGTTTCCACACATACCTGTTTATGATTATTCTTATCAGAGGTCTAACAAGATGTTTAAAATGCAATTGCTCGGTAATCCGTAGTTCAAATTTAAAGAACTAAACGTCGTTTTACAATGAATTTAATACTGTTTCAAATGTTATATCGCAACATAGTCCGTGCCATTTAAAAAAATTAGGGTAGAAGTCGCCCCTGCTAAGGGGTTGAAGTTATAGGGATGAAATTATTGGAAAAACATGTCCCGTTAAAAATAAATGTATACGAGTTCGAGAGTTTTTTAAATTTTCACAGACAAAGCCGTACACCTTGATGGATCATTTTCGGTGGGCCACCCTGTATATAAAGGTTAATTATAACTAGGCTTGATACTGATTTCTAATAATTAGATGAAATACCAAAATCTTCTTATTATCTATAATAATAATTAATTTTTTAAAAAGTAAAATTATTTCGAAAAATAAATTTTCCCAAATTAAATTAATATTAAGTACTTACTCTAAAACTACTATAGGGTCAATTAATATTTGTTAGTAACTAAATTATTTTTTACGCATATTGAAATTATTTAAACTTAAAGTAGTTCATTTAATATAGTTGCAATTTCTATAAGTTAATATGCTACACAAATTTAACTGTACATGATATACAGTGTTATTTCTGGCATGTTTTAAAACAAAAATAGTTCACTAAAAATTACCATAACACCTTAATTATTAGTTAGACTTTATTTATACACAAATTAGCCCCACTGAAGTCAAGGAACATTTAATTACTAACTAATAAAGGCTAACTGAAGAATAGAATTTAATATTTTGTTGGGTTTCCCTTTGTTTCAATGACTTGTTGTAACCTACTTGGTATTGATTTGACTAATTTTAAAATAATATCTCGAGATGTACGTTCTCACACTTTATGCTACACGGACTGTAATTGATTTCGATATTTTCTGATTTTCTCTGATTTCTACTTCTAATTGATTCAATAGATGTTCTATGACTTAAGGAGGTACATAGTAACGCGGAAAAATAGCACATTTACCGAAAAGTTTGCTCAGTAGGTAATAAAGCAATCAATGCAGGCTTTTTTATTCTAATCTTTATTTCTTTTAGCACTAGTTAGTTGTGTAGGCTACGTCGATTTGAGAAACAAAAATATTTACTTATACAGAAGTGTTCTAGTTACAAACTGTCGCGTCGGGGGGATTGTTGGATTTCTTTTTGTTATAAAAGAAACGAGATGGAAAATAAAAAGCCCCAAATAAGTTGTAGATGATCTTATCAAGAATAATTCCTCCAAATTTCATCTAAAAATATTAAGAACTCGATGCAGTTATCATGCAGACGCTGAGTGAAAACGCGTTTTGAGAAAAACGCATTTAAAGTTTTGATATAAAATTTTCTTAATATAACTTTATTTTCACCACTTTGTGGTCGATTTACACACACCCGTGACGTGACAGTATCGTCATCGTTCAGTTTCAGTGACATCTGTGGCGTATCAGTGTTATATATTCACACACAGCTGTACAGCTTCAATATAATTGTTGGTTGGAGTAGCTGAGTATACAGACAGTAAACTAGCTATGATTTTTATAATTTTGGATGATAAGTAGGCGCATTAAACAAATGGGTACGCAAGGCTTAGAAAAAAATGGAAAGTGAAGGACAGTTCTTGAAGTGTATGTCCATGTATTTTGGATTGGACAAATTGTACAACACGGGATACTTCCGCACTGATTCAATTAGCTTTTCATTATTCATGTTTC
>JAHWXV010013152.1:0-10065 GCA_024586415.1 Phrixothrix hirtus | reverse complement strand
CGAATATGTATACAGGGTTCCTTCAAAAAGTTTACTTAAAAAGCAATTTACGGCTACATACAGAAATATATTTAAGGATTTCAAAATGGAATTAGTTGCACTAATTAAAATGCTATGTGTACTTAATGTACTTTGCTTTTAATAATGATGATTTTTAAATTTTAATTAATTTACAAAAGAAATTGATGGTATTTATTAATTGAATTTCCCTAACTTGATAAATAAATGCACTAAAAAACACAGCGGAGCTGACACGTTTTTCGTCAATCAGAGAAATTGGCGATAAATGGAGATGTTTAATTAACTAATAAATCTTTGTACGGTCTATATACCGACGAATGCGAATGCTTATATTGTATCGGCCATTGCTTTGTTTACCTCTAACACCACGCCATAGAGATTCACGATTAAAGAGGTGTAACGAAAGGTTACATTGAAGTGAAGAATGAAGAATCCAGTCGTGTTTTCTGACGAACCTCGATTTTGTTTATGGACTCATGGGACGAAGAATGGTTTGAAACTTCATGAAGAAGACGACATTTACAGTTTTCTGCCCAACAGCAAACGGCACTTACACAAGATGTGATGGTGCCGGGGACTACTTGCCATGGAAGTAGTAATGCTCTCCGAAGATATTAATAGTAATTCGTTACATCAATAACGTGTTACTGTAATTGCTTCAAGGACCGAAGAATCCCACTTTTCAGCACAATAATGCGCATCCATATACTGCAAAGGTTACCGCTGAGTTTTTGGACAATACCAATGGTGATATGCTTCCATGACCTTCTTTGTTCGCCGGTTCTATCACCGGTTGAACACGTGTGGGATATCATTGGGCGGAGATTAGGTGCTTTACAACCACTTGCAATTACAACTTTGCCCAATTGAGTGTGTGAATGCGCAAGAAACATTATTAGTGTTGAAATAAATTGTTGTAATTGTATTATGTTGAACGTTTCATCGTTTCTTAGCATGGAATCAATACAACTTCCGTGAAAGTTTCATTAAAATTTATTTATAGTGACTAGTATATAAAAAACAAGTGGATTAGATATGTAGATAGGAATTAAACAAGATATTGAGAAGGAACATTATTCATTATAAATTGTAGGAAGGTACCATTTAATTCAGTAATATTTTATTACATTTTTGATAATTAAAATTGATGAACAATTTCTTGCAAGTGGTTAGAAGTTTGAGATGATTTTGATTTGTTTTAGAATAAGTGTATTGTATATTATGTTAAAAGCCTGTTTTTCCCCAAAAGAAGTTTAGAGAAACTGGGAATGTTTGAATTGCCAAGATTCTTGGATTTGATACGAGAAATGAGTTCTCCAATTCTGATGCGTACATGCCTTTTTGTTTTCCCTAAGTAAGAAGATGTGATGTTATGTTCGTCGATGTAAGATTTACAATGGATTTCATAAATTCTGCAATTTTGAATATGCGAAATGGCACCTACTATGTTGCATAAAATGTATTTTAAGGTGGTAGTTTTCTTAAAAAAGTATTGATTTGGTATTTTTTAAAAGTTGACTTATGTTTTGAGAAAACCCGTTGATAGGGTAAACTGACAATATAATTGTAATGTTTTTTTTTAGCTTTTAGGGTAATAGTTGATTTTAAGTGAACTTGGATCAGTCAAACTTATGTTGTAAAGTACTTAATGAAGAATAAAGTATCATCCATGCAGAGTGACGTTAGTCCAAGAATTAAATGGAGACGATACAAACTACATCCATGAATTTTGTGTTGATCCCTGATTTTGGCAATCGTTAGTCAACAAACCAAATTGTCGATATTAGGCTTCTCAAAACTGGCAATGGTTGCTAGATGCTCATACTCAATATACCCATAATTTAAACGTTTGTGTAGGAATTATTGAAAACAGAATTCTAAGCCCACATTTATTGAAGGAACTAACTGACAAAATATATTTACAGCTAGTAGAGAGCATCCTTCCTCTCCATCTCCCTCTCTCTCCCCCTCACTCCTTCACTCTTCCTCTCCATCTCCCTCTCCCTCCCCCTCGCTCCTTCACTCTTCCTCTCTCTCGACCACCCCTCTCTCTAATTATGTTGTGCTCTGATTATCATAAACTCGATCTAATAATAATAATAATAACTAATAACTAATAATAACTTTTAATAATAACATTATGTTCCATAATGATGGAACACATCCTCATTATCAAGTCACCATTCGGAATTTTTTAAATGAAGTATTTCCCGATTGTTTGATATGGAGGAGCGACTAGCACGGTTACCTAGCCTAACTCATTTGAACTTCTTTGCAGGGTTCTCTTAAGAATAAGGTTTATTTTAACAAAAGAAATTTCCATATAAATACTGAATTAAAGAATTCTAAACGAAATCCGAATTAATATACCAGTGTTATCGATCGATATGTCTTCCGCAAAAAAGTAAATTGGCCTGAGTTCGAGTATTTATTAGGATTTTTGTGAACTGATATTTCATTTTGTTATTGCAGTTGTACTGATTTGTTCATTCTTTATTTCTTTTCTAGTACATATTTGCTTTACGTACAATAAATTCTTCCTCCTGGTTATTAGTTTTCCTTTTTTATATGGAAAAAAATTCCATAATATTTTCGTTTTTTTATTTACGATTTTTCAAATTTTAATCATCCATATTTTTTAACATATCGAAGCAATTACATATAACTCCATATTTTTCAAACGAGAATTGGAGAAACGTCATTTATTAAATAAGGAGCACCTCATGATGGATAATGGTGGGAGCATAAAACAGGAATGGTAAGATGCGCCTTTAAAAGAAAAGTTTAACGTGTCTGGTGATTTTGACTTCATATATACAAATAGTTTTTATTTAGAGCATTCAACTGCCGAGTTCACAATGTTTCCCTTGGTACATTAGTCGAGCATCCTTAAATTCAAAGTTTTGAATCATGATTTTTGTAGCCCCAGGAGGTTTTCCTTTGTCTGAAAATACACTTTTGTCATGGATGCATTCTGAGCAGTGCACTACTATACCTAGAGATTAACAATGTACTTTATCTTGTCAGTAGATCCAGATTTTATAAACATTAGTCCCTTATAATTTTTTTATTCGTCTTTTGAAGCAAAAGGTATAATAATTGCAATAGTACTGTCCACAGCGCTAATACTTATCTTTCTAAATTATGACACTAAAACATTGCGCGCGTAAGAAGAAGTCGGTTGTATGCCTTTTCTTGAAACTGCGTCAATTTAATACCAGTAAATCATTAGTGTATTCAACTGTTTTAAATACTGCTTATTTTGTCATTATTTGAGAAGAAAATGCATAAGTTCTGTCTTGTACTGTAATCAACGAAACGGCACTACGCACCTTTTGAAGTTGGTAAAATCAATAACTTAGAACATACAGGTTTGTACGGCTGGCTAACAAGAAGGCGTATGTCAAGGTACTTATTAACGCATAGGTAAAATTATCTAAATCGCTAAGGCGCCACTCTACCTTAGCTGAGATAATTATGTGGAACTTAGGAGTGGGGATCATACTTCGAAATCCTTTGCGATATCGTAGTTTTAAGGTTATAAAACACATTCGGGTATGTCTCTGGTAGTGGAATTAATTGCTGAAATTTTTAGATTAGCTACTTGGTAGCTATAAATAAAGGGAACTTAAACCTAACATGTGTAAATAAAGCAAACTAATTGAATAAAGATCAGTGTAATGCAACAAAGTCAATAAAGGAAATATGCGAGTACACAATGTATAATTTAAAAACATTTCCCTTAACATAAACTTTAAATTAATCGTGGATACGACGATTTAAAAAGAATTACTATTCTTAGTTTACACTGATTTACATTTAAATATACATAAATTAGTTACAATACTTACTATAACATATTAATTAAACAGATTCGTTCCTAATTTGAGGTCTACCAAAGCAAATATACTCACTGGACTTGATTTCTGTCAAACTTAACGATTTCGTCATTTATGGTGGTATTGAATTGGGTGATTGTTTTTCAAACACTCATTAAACACTCAGAAGCAACATAATCTTAAATATTCAGGAGAAATAAAAGCAATAAAAAGGGAGGAGCGGTTAGTAACGGAAGCCTTCGGTGGTATAATGTTTGCCCATGCGATTTTTGACTACGGCATAGTTGAATTAAACACTGATTTATAGCAGGCTAGGTTCCATCTTGAATTTTTACTTGTCCATCGCGAAACCTGACAAAATATTAAGAGCTTCTCCTTGAGCACTCACATCTTAATTTTAACGTTACTAACCGCAGAATTGCTGTGCCGGAATCTGCATTTCGTAACAAGGATAGAAGTATTGTAGATTACTTTAATTTCATGACAACTTAACGATTTAAAGTTCTGCAATCTGTAAGTGTGACCACCCTTGACTTAAAGTGTCACATTTCAGGGGTTTACTTGCATGACATCATGCGTTTAAACTTGCACATTCCTTTTGAATTACTTGATCGAATATATTTTATTTAAAATGTAACTAGCTTTCTTATAGCCAGTAAATTAAATGGAACATTTTAGAATCTTTAATTTTAAATCTTAATTGACTATACATTGTTCATGAGTTGCCCAATATACAGTCTGTCTTCAAATAACTACTACTATAAAAAATGGTCAAAATTACAAGCGCTTTTGCAGTTCTCTTTATTAGATGAAAACTGCTTGGGTTGTCGGATCAAGTGGCGAGGAGTCATGTTCCACTTTTATAAAATCACTGACAGCTCGTTGTTTTTATCGACAACTGTCTGTATGTATCAAATCCAATATTTACTTTTAGGAGGATAGGATCGTTACATTATCCTAGAATAGAGATTGTTTGCTACTTTTCCAAATTATGTCGGAAGTACCTTAACATGTAATGTGTTCATCAGTGACAGTACTTAGTTACATTTTTGGCTTAGAATTTTTGTATTGAAGCATCTGGGTAGCCAATGACACATAGAAGAGATCCTAGAGATTAGGAAAAACAATTTTCTTGTTCTTTGCATTTAGCAATGAGCTCTTAGCAAATACCTCTCTTACTGTTTTATCCATATTTACACTGTTTCTTCTTCAAATTAGAAAATGTCTACAGAATTTGTTTCTTTAGAAGTTCCAAGAATTCTCCTGGTTCTGAGTTTTGAGAGAAATACTCTCTTTTGAAAGATTTGTAAGTTGCTTAATTAGCCTTGGCCAAAAGTTTTCAACAATTTCTGAAGTTGGCATAGTTCCAATAAGTAAATTTACCACCTGTATATCACATTATTGATTTAGTCATTAATTGGTAATTGGGTTTCGTACCTTATTGACTCCTACGCAAAGAAAGATCGATGTAAAATAGATGTTTCTGAAGATAACTTACAGTTTGTTCTTAACGAATTACACGAAGGACTGTTGTCCCTATATCAGAACTAAAATAGCATTCTTCAAATGTTGCTGGTTTGTACTGAACATTAGTTGTACCTTTTATCCGCTGTCTCTTTAATTCCCTGGTTCACACAGATTCTGCCATAAGGTTTTTTTTGTTTAATCTGCGCTGAAAAACCTCGCAGAGGCAATATGTTAGCCTAATTGATCTATGTATGCAGGTCATCACGGTATCTTCATGACAGTCACTAGAAAGATCATCAAATATTCCTCTATATTTTGCAGTCCTAGTCTCAAAAATGTCTAGCATCTTCCAATGTTCTTCAAAGTCTATGATTGCCATGATGTTGCTATAGTCTTTTGTTTTTTCTGCAGATATATTGTCAACTCTCGCTGGTCTTTCTGTTGTAATATACGTTAAATAAAACATCATTTACTTATAGAATTTAATTAAAATCAGATTTAATTTAAAATTTGTTAAAACATCCTTTTTATTTAAAGAATAATTTGCTTTTGTACTGAACTATTTTAATGTACCTCGTATAATGCATAAAAATTATTAATTTTAAAATACAACACGACTATAGAACTCAATCTATTTGTATAGACGCTTACGTCATCTTTATGGTTGTATCAAGTAGTAACATTGTATTCACGCGCATTCCTTATTGAATCTGTACCGTCGTTCACACAGCGTAGTTGCTGAATAAAAATTTCCATATTTTGGGGATATTTGTATCAATCAGCACAAGGTAGAAAAATTCTTCATCAGTGACCACTTGTTGGGTCTTTAAACTTAATAATCAATGAGAGAAGCGGTTTCCGCTTCTAACAACTATACGCAAACCATCACACTTGTAAGTGAAAATTCGATTATTTCACCGTTAAAAACCTGGGTGCTAGGCGATCTTACTGTTGTCACAGTTCTTTGCTGCAAAATTTAAGTTTTATATAGTAACAAATATTAAAAAGGGGCGTTGGTTCCCGATTTATTCTATTATCAAGCCAAAGGAATTAAAGGAGGGTTTCTATAATTCTTTTGGAACCGAAAAAAATGAGTTTTTCCGTCGCATTTATTATCGAACGTTTTAATGAACCTTTTGTTGTGAATTATAAAATTTAGACTAATAATTTTAAACGTATCTTAGTTTAATTAGTAATTTGTAACAAATAATTTGATTTTATGAAAGCTAGTATACGGGGTACCCTCTCTTACGCTTAATTTCTTTTGTCTGTATATATTTGATATTTATGCACTGTAATTGTCGTCAAAGCCATTAAGGTTTGTTCTTTAAGGGGATTTCTAGATCCACCTTCAATTTAGTTTTTATAAGTAAACACAAACCTCGACTGCCTTGGCCAATGCAAGGAAAATTATTATTTTAATTTTATTTAGAGAGTAGTTATATATCTCCGTTTTTGAATCCTATTTGTGTACCAATGTAAACAGTGAATTTTAACAATATAATGTGTTTTATGCTCAACTAGTCCTTTTATTTATTTTAAACATCATTTATTGCTTAATATTATCAACCAGTCAGTGTGCGCCTGACAAATATAATTTTGGTTCAGAATTTGTTATTTTGTAAAGTGTATGAGAAAGCATATATTTCAAGTAAAATTTACAACGTTAATTACATTCCAAATTGCTTTCAGCATTTTAAAAATAATTCATGAAAAGTGCAGCGCAGTTTGAATCTTGTACCGCGTTGCATCAACTTGAAATTATCATAGACAATTCATTTCACTTTTGTTATACAGGGTATATCAATAGTCTCGATTCATCTTTTGTTTAATTATCATTAAAGATCTAGTTCAGTTATTTACAGGAAAGGGGGCTTCACTCCAGATTTTATAATTTAGGTTAGCACTTCGCCTCATATAGAGTGTGGACTTTTAGCATCAGTAAATTTCTTTGCAGTCTTAATCCAGTATCTGAAGTACCACTAGAGTGTCTGTCGCCATTTTTAAGGTAGGTCACTAACATCGTGATATACAGGGTGTTTCGCAAACATCACCTGATTGCAGTTTTGTCTTGAGAACAGTGGCGCCCACCTTTTACCTATTTTGTCTTGATTCTATAGTGTTTAGCGTCGTAAGTATCGACGAACCACACCTCGCTGCAATGTAGCTTTGCCGGCCGTGGTTAAACACTCGTGATTTCTGCCACATGCGTTATTGTCAGTTTAACCTGTGGCAATATTCTCAAACAATGCCTTGATTTCATCTTGAAGAACTTCAATAGAAGCATGGAATTTCTATTGGGATATTTTCATGAACGACTAGTTTACCAGCTTGTGCATTCTAAGTACTCTGTTGTAGTCGTTTCCTTGAAGGATGTTGACAAAGAGTCTTTTGAGGTTAGTTTTAGTTCCAGTAAAGGTTCTTGCAAATTAAGGGAAAAACCATATATCATCGATGTAATCGATTGTAGCCGCTCACTATGTTTGGTGGAAGATATTGTGAATGCAATAGGATCACTTTAAAATTTGTTCTTTACTTCCAGTGGGAGATACATAATTTTCTTAACTGAAATCATACTGGTAGCAGGTGTATCAATTACGGTTGATTTGATATCATGATCTTTCCTAATGGTAATACCAAATACAATCCAACGTAGCACGATTTGATACTTCGCTTATAGGTTCGTAAAAATAATCGAAAACAAATTTTTTCGTATTTGACTTGTGATAAGTTTCATTGAAACAGGATTTTCTTTTTGAATAAGTTTTGGACCAGAATAATTCATAAATTCAGAAAGAGGGCCCGAAGATTTCTTTTTCTTTTTGCCGCTGCGAAATTTTGAAGCTACTATGGTTAGATTTTTATTTATAAAACACCCGCAGAGTTTGTCTAGCTCATTTTTAAGTTTATCATTCTGCTTTACTAACTATTCTATTGATAAAGGCTCTGGATACAGTAGGAATCTTCTAGCATGGCTCATGACAACGTTGATAATGAAACAAACACCCCTTGGGGTTTTCTTTATACGGGGTTTGATTTAATCATATCCATGAATTCGTCAAATTCTAACATAACGGTTATCATGAGATAAACCGTCAATGCGACACAATCGTAAAATAGTGTAAATCACCGGGCATAACGGTCGGCTAAGTTAGTGAAGTTCGGGTGAGTACAGCGATATCAACGTTACAATATTTGTATATACTTTAAACTGAGTTGGTCAAAAATGGTCGGCGCCCCGTGTTCAATAGTCAACATAAAAGATGAAAAATAACAAGAGCTGCTTATAAGATGACACTCTGAGTGTATTTAATCCCGTAAGACGAACGATGTGATCAATTTCTATAAAGTTTATAAATATTGAGTTAATTTTGTTAACACTTACCCTACTATGAACTAAGTTACTTATGTGTGGTTTAATTAAGAATTTCTACCTGCTTTTATTGAAGCTTTGGAATAAAAATAAATGTTTGCGACCTTTGTTTAAGCAAACTTAATTATGTTTCTATTACTAAATAAATTTCAAATGAAGTCCTTTAAACTTAACTGGTTTACTAATTAAGCACTAGCGGTTCGCGTTTGCGGCAAACGATAAGTATTCGAGAACTAACCTCTTCATTGTCTTCTGGCTGAATTTCTTACAACACTAGGTGTAGTATCATTAACTTCTTTGAATTACGTACGTGAACGAATTCCCCAAGTCGTGGTGATTCTATTGTAATACTTTTACTGCAATGTATTTGCAGAGATTTTACTGATGTACTCGTTTATTGATCGATGCACTATAAATGTTTATGGTAGATTAGGAAAAGACCTGGTTTTTACTTGAGTTTGAGTTTATATAACTTTCGGGAATTCTCATTGTCCAATGGGGTTGTTGGTTATTTAATTTCAGCCAATGTTTTTGAACTAAAGCTCGTTTCTCAATTCTCATATAGGCCGTTTTAAATTTATACGTACGTGTCTTTTTGCGAGTTTCGGGCCTTACTTGTTCCATGTCTTTGCGGCAAGTTTGCTAAATTTTCCGCTTCTTTAAATTATACTGTCTATGGTTTTGGTCACGTAAATTATATTACCTGTCTATCTTTTGCTTTTAACAAATCTGCCGCTGCTTAGTAATCTTACAACCTATTCTAAAGGGTTAAGATTAAATTTATATTTGTCTATGTTGATGCAAATTATAATTTTGATTATTGATGGTATCAACAATAGGTTTAATAAAGAAAAACGATTGGAAGTAATTCAGTTATAAAATACACATTCAAACATTTACATAAAAGTTAACAATACATTATTCAAGAATTACGAGGAAACGCAAGTTTAGGTTATTTTGAATGCTGTGTGCAACACGTCACGTGTATAATTTATTTACGTTTAAAAAATCGTAATTAACAATTCCAGATGAACTGGAATTAATTTAAAATAAATTTTGTTTCAGCGTTCGCTGTTCTTTTTAGTATAATCATCGAATTCAAGTAAATTTAATTGTTACCTAACATTAATTTCTTTTGTAAGTCATTTAAATTTAATAACACCGCTACGCGTGAAGAATTACCATATGCGCTTATAGTATTTTAATTATTACAGCCAATTCAATTTTGAAATATTAATCGAATCCTTGCATTTAGGCATAAATTACGTTTTATATAAACTTATCGAACACACCTCGTAACAATCATTTTCGTTAGTTTAGAAACATTCCCAGAAGAATTCAATACTGCATAAATATTTTAAAAAT
>JAHWXV010013150.1:0-10458 GCA_024586415.1 Phrixothrix hirtus | reverse complement strand
CCCCCCCCCCCCCCAATATCTACGTCATTGGTTGAAATCTTTCAAATACGTAATCTACTAATAATTGAGCTCGATTTAATCAAATCTTGTACCAAATTTGAAAAATTTTGAAAATCCCTATAGGAAAATATTAGAATAGAATCGATTTTTTTAAAAAATACTTTGAGTCCTCTCGCGGTAAAATGAAGCATTTAATTCAATTCAATCAACTAATTTAGACCCGAAAAATCAAATCAAGGATATTGTCGGCGTACTTCTGAATCACTTAGCGATAAGAATTGTTTTCAACCAAAATTTTCAATATTGAGTTTTTAGTGGAAATATATGAGTTTAAATCCCTCAATCCGAAAAAATTGTTTTTAAAAATTGATCTGCGTGTGTATGTGTGGGTGTGTTAACACAATAATTTATTAACCATGTCTTGCAAAAATGAAATTGTATATTAAAATTTATTACTTTCTTAGCATGCGGCAGACAGAAGTCGCTTTACTGGATTCTCAAAGAGGCCGCTCTTTTAGCGAACTTAATTACCATCGTGCCCTCTTTGCTGCACAAGAATGCGGCCCATCTCCCCCTTTCATGTATACCTAATGATCTGATCACCCTAAGAAGGACAGGGACTAAGTGATGCTCCGGATCTACAATTTCGGCGTGCAGTTTTTTTAGACCTCCTATAGCCCTGTATAGGTGAATGAGAAGCAACTAGCAGCAGCGGCTCTTCGATTCCTCTAAGGGGGCTTGGAGGCTTGGCATGCAACAGCAAGATTTTAACCCTCCATTGGCGTACGGGTATATGTAACATACTTGAACGCGTTATGTATTTAATATACATGTAATAATTTGTCGTTTTCTTTGCCAATTAATAATTGTAGTGGCCATAAATATTTTTTTAAATAACGGTAGAAAAACATGTAGCTGTATTATGACCTTAACATTGCACATAAAACCTCAAGTTGTTGGTAAGATTCGATCTTCTCAACAAGGGATTAGTAATTCAGCGTCCTACTACTATTTTTGGTTAAACTTCTTACATTATTAGATTCCATTGACCTGATTTCTACCTGACTGTGTGATTTTATTTCATCGGTTTCCTGAAAATTCTCTCACTTATTTGTATAGAATTTGTCGTCATAAATATGACCTCGTGCATTTTCCACATTTTCTGATTTCGAAAAATCGGTAACTTTTTTGTAGTCATCGTAAACAGGTTGATTAATAAAATAATTATAACACTTTATACCAAAAACCAGATTTACTAAAAATTGACAAATCTAACACCTATTAAAACTTAAGAGCAACTAAGCAAATAAAATTAGGTATTTAGGCACAATTTATATTTTAAATGCATACCCGAACATCCCATCGGTTTTATGATTATAATTAAACTAAATATTAAAACTTTGTATTGCTATTGTAAAAAGGAATTTCAAATACAGCTACTAAGAATTACTCCGTACACCAAGATCCTAAGATTATTTTTTTCCAAGAACTACCTAGAAACACATTGTATGTTTATTTAATATTAATACATGCGTGACTAAAGAACGTTTAAGTAATATCTGGTAACTGGAATTGTCATTTTTTCTTGCGATTTTTAAGTTTTTGCAATTCTCCCGAAAATATCTGTAACAATTTTCGTTAACCTTGCTACATAGACATTTAGTACCTTTTCATGTAAATGAACATATTTCTCTAGCAAAATTACGTAAATTTAATAAGCAGAAGTTGTCATCTGTAGATAAATCAAAAACTAAAAATCGTAGAATTTAGTGTAAATCGTTGATTTTCTTGAAAATGTCTTTAATAATTTCCTTAAAACTTGAATTTGTTTCTTTGGAAAAATTGCGCAAGTCAAATAATCGGTTATATCTTGCAGAGTTACGAAGGGTTTTTGTGAGGTTAAAAACTTAAACGGATAACATGTAACGTGAAATAGTCAAGAGAAAGTTGTGTGTTGTCCTATCAGATTTTTTTAAGCACAATTGAATCATTTAATTAGTAAAAATTGCGCATAACGTTTTCCCCATAATCTTTAAGAATTCTTGGGAATTCCTAAGAATTCCCGAGAATTCCTCGAGAATTCCTGAGAATTCCCAAGAATTCCTCGGGAATTGCTTCCTAAGACTTCCTCGGGAATTCCTGGTGAATGTGCACAAGAATTCCCAATAGGTTTACCCCCTTGGGTCAAATTTACAAAATCTCTTTAGGAGAGGAATTACCGCTACTGCTTAATGAAGTCTCGCTGTTGATACTACATCAAATATATCTTACGCACAACAGCGCGCCGGCACATTTCAATGCTGTTGCTAGATAGGTTTATCCAAATAGGTGCTTCTGAAGAGGTGGGTCTATTCCATGGCCCTCTGGCTCACTTGACTGTAATCCTTTGGACTACTTTCTTTGGGGACATTTAAAAACACTTGTTTATGCTACCCCTGTAACAAACAGCTGCGAACATATCAGAAATACACTAGAAATATTTGAGCGCGTTCGAAAATCGATGGTTAGACGCATGCAAACATGTGTTGAAACTGTTGGTGGGCACTTTCCGCAGCTTTTGTAAATTTAAAATAAATCATAAATCTGTTTACCTTTTAGCCTTGAATAGAGTAATTTGTTTATTTCCTATAAAAGTGCATGCTGTAACTTCGAAAGGAGACGTTTTCGGACACATATTTATACGAACTTTTTTCTTTATTTAGGCGTGTTCAATCGAACTCCAAAGCTCATATAAACATGAGTCCGCAAACGCACTGTGTTCAGGATACAGGGTGTTAAATTTGAAAATAAATTAAAGATTATTTTAATGTATTTTCCGAATAATAACACCTACTTAATTGAAATTCCGTTTTATGTACGCATATGATGTAATTTCTGAGACACTTTGGTTCAAATAAACAAGACGTGCTTGGCCAACAATTGCAGCATTTGGCAAACAATTTGATAGTTGTCAGTTTATTTAAGCATTTGTAGTTTTTAGAACATGTTTGGTAATTATTTTCCGTTTAAAATGCTTCAGTTTACTGACAGCGAAGAGGTAGACATTCATTTCGGTTATGGAATTGCTAATTGGAACGCTCAAGCTGCAAGATGTAACTATCTTGAAAGATATCGTCAACGTGCGGTGCTAAACTTAAGAATCTTTATAAGACTGTGCACGACTTTCTGAAACGAGCAGTTTTAAAAGACCTACGGTTGTCATAGGAAGGTCTGTAGCGTTAAGAACAGCACAAATTGAGGAAGCTGTCCTAAATGAAACTGAAAGAAATTTTGAAACCAGTATCCGGAAATTATCTCTTCCATGTAAAAGCATAGAAAATTTTAAGAGATCAGTAGCTAGATCCATATCAGACAATGTGTGCAAGCTCTATTGCCTAAGGTTTACCTCTGAGAGTATCTTTTTGCAATTGGTTACGAAGTAAAATCGTAAGAAATTCAGGTTTTTAAGTCAGGTGTTTTTTACGGATAAAACTTGTTATTCTTGCAATTCAATTATTAATTTCCATAAAAATCACTAATGGGCCGAAAATAATTCACACGCCATAATAGAAAATAATTTTCAAGGACAATCCCTTGTTAATCTCTGGTTGGAGTTGTCGGAGAAGGGGCTTTATTTTCTTCCACCTAGACTTAATGGGGAAGAATACCAAACGTTTTTACAATACGTTCTACCTGAACTTATGGTAAAACATCGAATGTGGTACATGCACGACGATGCTCCACCACACTTAAGTTTCGTAGCGCGCCACTTTTTGGATGAAAATTAGCGTTATCATTAGATCGGTAGAGTAGGGCTACAACCATGGCCACCTCGGTTGTAATCCTTTGGATTACATTTTACGGGAACACCTTAAATCATTGATGTACAAAACTCCTGTTGAAAATAAAGTATGTCTACGAAATAAAATAACTGACCCATGTTTAATAATAAAAAGTAAGCCAGGTTGTTTCGAGTGAGTGCGTAATTCAATAGTGAAGCGAATAGACAGTTGCATTGAAGCCAACGGGGCCATTTCCAACACTTACTTTAGTAAAGTAGGTTAACTTAATTGTTACAAATTTGAATTATGCTTTTTGTTTATTGTAATTGCTATAAAACTCATAAAAGAATCTTCAAGTTTTTTTCAAATTGCAACACTCTGTATCCTGAAAACGAAGCATTTACGGACCCATGTTTCTATGAACTTTTTGTCTAAGCTTCACTCAAAGAATCACCCCTTAAAGTTCGTGCACATACATAGTTATCACCCTTATATTTTATAAAAGCAACCAGCAACTGCGTCTTGTCAGATTTCAGAAGTAATTCAATAGAACTCGAACTTTCTTTGCAATAAACTAACAGGTAGTTTTAATTATTTGCATATTAGTAGCTTAGAATTAATTATCATCTACTATACAATATAATAAATTCAATTTAAAACCATTATGTAACAATTCAAAGCATCAGTTACACTTTTTTGTGCGATGTGAAGAAAACTGTTTTGCTCCAACGACGTTCCGATGTCGATGCATTCTATTTTTTTTTACTAAATCTGTTCTCCGGAAAAACACAAATTAATTGAGCAGAATAATTAAGTCATTAGCTTACATGTAGTAAATGTATATTAACATGTTTTAATTACCGTTTGTACAAATATTTATATAACTACGAAATACTGTATGTAAATAAATTGCAAATTAATTAAAATTAAGCAGCTGATTTTAATGTAATAAATTCATTATATCAGGCAATAGCTACTGCTGTAACCATGTTTTTATACTACTATAACCATCATTGAACTTGATAAATATGTGTTTTTATATTATAATATATAATTTTCTAATAATCAAATCCTGTATTCGTTTTTAAATAATGACTACACGAAAAGGAAATCGTTGATTGCATAACACGAGAGAAAAAACGTGGAAAATAAATGTCACTCTTCCAAAAATATTATTCTTGTATCGATTTCAACATTTATAATTAATTTTTAGTCCGAAACGTTTCGAAATGTAATTTTTTGAAATACTAATAAATGGCTTGTTTAGAATATATTCAAACATTAAAATTCGAATATTTAGATGTTAATGAAAGAATTGTAAAATGTATTAATTATTATATTATGTTACAGTTATCTATTAGAGGCAAAGGCGGTATTATGGGCTACGGTTGTAATATGCGCCAACTTAATATCCAACAAACAAGCCCGAGCATTCTAGCGGAGAACATGTTAACTATTAGTAATCGTTTGAGTTAGAGTCGCAAGTATGCGCTGAGACGTTAGGTTATGTAGAACGTCAGTGGTGCACCACTTTGAGTTTTGGCGTGTTTTAAAAGTTTGGAAGGTAAGAATTTACAGTTCTATTAGAAGTACTGCTTATGCGTAAGTAGTTGTTAACTTGTCAGTTATGTAGTATATAAATATAGAAAATTTTATTTCTCTACAAATCAAATAATTATAAATTGTTGTTAATGGGTGGTGATTCTTTATTTTCCAAGATGGCGAAGGTGGTAATATGGGCAATCGCTGTGGTGACTATATGAATTACCCAACTCAACTAGCCCATATTATAACCCATATACAACTTGTGCGGTGTGTACTAAGTCCACAGAAGAGAAATAAAATCAGGCAATGCTGGAATTGGGATGACATGATATCTGCGACTAAAGCTGTTTTAAAAAAGAAATGGGATTTTTGAAGGCTTCTAAGGAATTTTCTGTACAGCGAACTACTTTGTAAAGGATAGTTAATCTTGACATACCTCCTGAAGAACCGATGTGTAGGAAGTTTGTGACGTTACATTTTTCTCTACTTACGTCGCGGGGAAAAATTATTTATATTTTGCTTAAGTAGGTAACAGTCGTGAGGCTGGATTCCTTCTTTACAGGACCTAGCTAATAAGGGTGATAAATAATAAGTCAATAAACCTTCATAAGTTATATATTACAAATGAAAACAAATGAATGATTAATTACAAATTAAAAAGTATTTGCAACAGGAGTACAAAAAGTTCAGAATAAATATATACAAATGATAATAGAATATTCAAGATAAAATAAATTTGTAGAAAATGAACTCAATTAAGTGATCATTAGCTATTCGTTTGTGTCTACGACAACGGCAATTAAGTATTGAATTTAATTCGTAAAGCTCGAACAATTAACGTATTCCAAACGTTGTTTCGACTAGTGTTAATTTTTAGTAACGGACGGATGGTACTATTACATTAGTATCACAGAAATTAATTAGTTAGCGCTTCTCATAAGAGGGCTCTCAACCATTAGTAATTAATCTCTATACCTCTTAAACGAATGTTAGAATGCATTTGGAAGTTGTCTAATAGCGGGTGTCGTATCAATGCTGTTAACATAGATACACAAAACGGTTTAATCGTCGACCTGGAGGATTTGCTGTGTTCCTGTCACAGAAACCTTTTGCGGTCTGGATATCTCTGAACGCAAGTTCTAGGGCTTCACCTGTAGGTCTATTGGGTTCCTTCGTCGAGTTCTACAGGCAACTGAAACTCTAGAATAAGACGGGCTCAGCACGGCGTATGACGGTTATTTTCAGGGTGCTTCAGCTATCTTATTACCCAAGTAACTGTCTAAGTGTAGGATCATGACTTAGCCCTCGGTGACGCTACCTGCTGCCCTAGCAACTAAGTTTTGTCAGCGATAGCAGGAAGGTTGAACAACTTTCAAGCGTAAACTAGGTTCACCGGCTTGGTTATATATTTTAAATCGAAGGTTGGTTCATAAAGCGAGTCCCACCCGGAGAGCGTGATTCAATGCTTATTATCTTGCGGTCGGACCCAGAGTGCCGCTTCGCGGCTACAGGCGGAGTATCTCGCATCGCGGTCAAATGCCAAGTGAATCGGTGTGCTCGGCCCCACTAACGGACTCGAAGTATATCTAGCTCGCTTCGTGGTTAACGGTGGAGTCTATCGCTCCGCGTTTGAAGGCAGAGTCCCTTAAGCAACTGTTTGACTGTTTATGAATGGCAATTGGAGTACCAAGATATCCATCCTTTGCCTCCTTCGGAAAAGTTCCTTTTGAAACTGGTCTTTTGTCGTCGATACGTGCACATACCGACTGCTTTTGTAGGCGGAGTGTGGTTCTTTTCTGAGTTTTAATTTTGAAAAATTTCCAGAAGTTGTGGCAGGCATTGCAACACCTTTGCAATGCCTTCTACGAATGTACCACACTCCTTAATGGCTTCCACCAGGAGGAAGCCCGCTTGAAGGAGCTTTTCCACCGTTATTGGGCTGTTGTCAGATTCTTTAGGAGTGGAATATCTTGGTACTCTTGTGTCTTCCCCTTTCACTGCAGCGCCATAGTTCATGCCGCTACGTGGTGGGCGTGGGTCTTCTGCGGCTCGTGTTGCAGGTCTGATTTGGGGTTGTGGGCGCTTCGGACACCCCTTATAACTAGCGGTATGTCTGCTGCCGCAGGTGGAACACTTCGGCGGGTCCTCTCGACGCTTTACGCACTCGCCCGTGCTGTAAATCTTGCCGTACTTCACGCACTTCGGCGCAGCGTTGCAACGTCGTTGCGTATGTCCAAATACCTGGCACCTGTGGCATTGTACCACGTACTTGGACCTACGCGAGGATTTAATGGTGATACACAACCCTAGGATGGCCTTAAGATTGTATATCGCCTTCCCTTCGGGGGCTTTTTCGACCTCCAGGTAATTAAGAGGTATCGGCACCTTTCTGCTCCCCTGTGTATCCTTCTGACGGATCAGGGAGCCCTTGCCGTAGTAGGCCTTCTTTTATGTCGTCGTTCAATAATTCCGCTGGTAGTCCGCAGACGACGACCCTCAGTGGTTTCTCCTTGTTCAGGAGAAACGTGTGGAACTGAAGTTCCTTTTCTTTTAGAAAAGAGTTGGCTTTTCTGAAGTCATCTTCATTGGCAAGTTGTATGTTTATGCCAAGAGCCACATTCTTGGCATTTCTGACGTTTACCCCCAGTTTTTCGAAGTGGCTAGCGAGCTCAAGCCACTGGCCCTTGTTATTAAGGACTACTGGTGAAACAGGTGGCCTTCTCCTGTTTCGGACGGGATCTTGCGGTTGGTCGTGGCGATTTTGGCTGCAGGTCCATGAGTGACTTGCTTGGCGGGATTTCTCTTCCTCCCTCTCTGCTGTTGGAAACCATCATCAGCTTCCATTTTTGTGGCTTCTTCGGAAAAGTACTCGGCTTCCTCCGGCTTCTTTATAACTGCTACTTCGGCAACTTTCTGAGAAGTTGCTGCCACAGGCGTGGGAGTGGGTGTTTGTGCTTGCTTCTTTATAGCAGCTGGCATTTTCGGGATTGCACCAGTACTGGCTGGTGCAGGCTTCTTGGATTCTTGATCGCGCCCTGCGATTTCTTGTTATTGAACATATTTGATCTCTGCCAGCAGCTTGTCGATTCGCTCATTTCTAATCAATGCCATTTCTTCGCTGACTACGAGATCCGAAGGATTCGCAGCCATGGAAGTTGCGGTGGTGGCGCCTCTATTACGCTGTAGGCGTCGTCTCTCTAGCTCTTCAGGGCAATGCCATGAATCTGCCATTGCGAAAGTACTCTAATTCCAAAAAAGCGCAATTCACAATATAAATGTTGCTTGTACTGCACTCGACCCACCGCTAAGGTACAGCACAATAGAGCTCAAAAGGTACAGCTGTCAAGGTACACGTGTGTACTCGGTGATAGCTGAGGCGGAACTCTGGGTTCCTTAAGCGTACTCGCGTCGCTCTTTATATACTAATTTAAAACGCGGTATCTTTGTTCCACTGACGTGACTTATTTCTTATTTCATTCTTGCGCTTTACGGTAACACTGTACTTGGAATTTGCAACACGCTCATATTTAAAATATTATTTGGTCTATACAATTAACTTAACTTATTTTAACTAAATCCATTATTTGTAGTTTGTTTAATTTTAATTGGATAAGCTACTAGATTTATAAACATTTATACATATAATTAATTATTTTAATTATTAAGTGTTCCCCGTACTCCGCGATTCTTAAAGTTTTTTACAATGTGCTTTTAATTTAAATAATAATAACATAATAACATTATAACGCGCGAAATTGTATCAGTTTTTCTAATCGCGATTTTGATGTTATGAGAGTACTTTTACAAGTTGGAAAGGAAGCCAATTATGTCTAGCGAAATGGAACAAAAGTTTTATGGCCTGACACGAGATGACGTTAGACGTTTAGCCTTTCAACTGTGTGAGAGAAACGGAATGGATCACCATTTTACTGATCTGGAAGAGAGCGGTTCGATCATTTTCTACATCGTCATAAAGATGTGTTGACAGTTCTGAAGCCTGCAGCTAATTCATTCTCCAGAACTAATTGCTTTAATAAAGATGCAGTGCACGGGTTTGTCGATCTCCTTGAAACTGAGTTTCAGAAACATCACTATCCCCCAGACCGCATATTTAACGTGAATGACATTGACTTATCCGTTGTCCAAAGTAAAGTACCTAAAGTCATGCGTCTCAAAGGTAAGTGCCAGGTTGGCGCCTGAAAGGGGATCCCTCGTAATTGTTATCTGCAGTATGACTATTGGCGGGACGGTCGTTCCACTACTAATGACTTTTCCAAGAAACAATATGACTGCCCTTTTTATGAAAGGTGCTGCACCTGGTTCCATAGGAAGATGCCACTCAGGTGGTTGGATTCTGCGCAGTCTAGTTCAACTACTTCATCAAAAACGTTAAGCTCAATGCTGAAAGCCCAGTTCTCCTAATTCTTGACGTGTATAACGCACATATGAAATAGATGTCACGGATCTTGCTAGAGATAACCATGTAACAATCATAAGTCTACAACCTCAAACTTCCCACAAAATACGGCCTTTGGATGTCATTTATGTCCCCTCTCAAACTTCACTATAGTGAGAATTTTAAGCAATGGATGCTGCATAATGATAAGTCACTTGGTCCGTATGATGCCAGATGCTAAACTAAATCACGAGTGTTTAACTACGGCCGGTAAAGCTACAGCGGAGCGAGGTGTGGTCCATCGGTACTCGCGAGGCTAAACATTGTTAAGTCAAGACAAAATTGATAAAAGGTGGGTGCCACTGTTCTCGTCAAAACTGCTACTAGGGATGTTTGTGAAACACCCTATATGTCAAGATGTTAGTGACGTTGTTTGGTGGTCGCGACTTTTATTGATGTTATATCAATTAATGTTTGGTTAGTCGAGCGGTATTATTTATTTAAATTCAATTTACAGGGTCAACGACCCCTAACCTCACTTTGTGGTAGCCTGTCCTTTGTGTATGGACAACCTTGAACAATCGTTTACCTGTTACAATTTTTTGTATATCTAATTTCAGCTATCTCTTGAACAAATAACACCAATTGCAAACAAATATTTATTAAAATGAATTAATATCAAGTACACATATATTAATTACTAAAAAAGGGATAAAATATTTTAAATAGTTTTCTATTTAATACGTTAGGATCAAA
>JAHWXV010013146.1:0-11185 GCA_024586415.1 Phrixothrix hirtus | reverse complement strand
AACTTATGTATAATTCTTACATGATAGTTTAGTTTGACCCTTAAACTATTAAATAACATGAAAAAAGTATGACAATAGCCACATTAGTAAAAACCATTTTGATATGCGAAGTTCTCTTATTTTCCGTAGTGCGGCGCCCGGATGACAGTACTGGTGCTGCGGCGCTTGATCCATTGATATTAAATGAAAATAAGTAGTGAGTATGCGTTTCTTCGAATGGCTAGGCCTTAGTATTTTGTTAATTTTTTTATAAGGGCATCAGTAAGTTTCCCCTTGCCTCCGAGTTTAACAGTTTTTTTAAACTTCGTAGTCGACAGCCCATACGTTTCTCGGCATGGCCCACGCATTCGCTCTTCGTTACTTTCAAATCATCACCCTAAGGTTCCGCATATACAATGTCTTTAAAGGTCTTGGCGTCTCCCTCTCCAATATAATTACTATACCTCACTCCATAATGTTCCTGGTATCTTTGAAACATTTCGAGTATAGAATCGACTTCCATTTTCCCTAAGAGCCTCGGTGATTTATGAGGCAATTTTCTCTGTGCTCTGCATATTCCAGACCGTTTGAATGTCTGTGTTTGAAGTAGATGCAAGCTTGACAATAACTATTTTTAACGATCAGATCTATTACTTTTCCTGAGTGATAAGCTATTAGAGTAGTAACACCAAATAGAGACGAGAACCTGCGCTTTTACCAAGAACCATCACCACTAATAGTCAAATTCTGAATATGTCTCTTGTTCTTTTCATTTATTTTTATTTCATCTTGCACAGCGTTTTGCAGAAAACATCAAAAGCTTTCTTAGTAGACGCATATAAGTGTTGCACTATTCTCTCGTAGCCTTTTTTGCTCGATCATTGTCCCAAGTCCATCATACCGCAAAAAATATTTATGCCTTCTCGAGTTACCCCTAGTAATCTCATAGCAAAAACTGTTCTTCAATGAATTTCAAAACTATTATGTATAACTGGTTCTGAATCAATGCGTTTAGTGCCACACTTCACGGATATTTTAAAACCAATTCCTCTGTCACCTGAATTCCCGAATAATAAATTACCTTTACATTTTCTGCAAATAGCTATGTCAGAAATAGTAAAAAATACAGAAATAATTTCTATGATTCGGTAACAGAAACTCAAATTTACAACGACGTCAGATGCGACGCTTTCATTTTCTTAACCGACGCACTTGTTCCGGCACCAGCATCGCTTGGCATCTCTTCTTTAGTGTCTTGAATAAATTGACCTGGTGCTCGCCGACGACGAGAGCGGCTTGGACGATAGTTCGGTTCATTTTTAACTATTCTGTCTCATTTTTTTAAAATATGATGCACAACAACGTAAAACTACTGGACGGTAAGCAAAATAGAAGTGTATGAAGATCACGCTGCCCCTCAACTGTTTTTGGTGTCAGTAAAGTGTTTACGTTAGCGATCGTATACATGCGCTCGGGGCCGTTTGGAACGCGTCACTTATATACACTATAGAAACATTTAAACCATGAATTTCAATTTCAAACTTTATAAGCTTATTGAGGGAGGAGATTCGTAACAAGTCCGACTTATGGGGTATCAACAAATTCACAAATACAAAATTTGTACATTTCTGTAGAAAGAAATCAGTGTTGCCGCTTAAAAACTCGCTATAACGTCTTGTCTTAAAAACAATTGAAGATTTAATATACATAATATTAGAAACTGCTCGACTTATAAAATAACAATAGATGCGTGTTCGCATTTTCAACTATACTTATCGGTTTTCGCTATATTCTCTAAGTCCTAACTTTCGTTATACACTGTATATCTTCAAAGATAGCTATATCCATATGCATATACAGAAGATTTAGTTATTATGATATTCGCTTATCTGAAATTAATCAAAGGAATACCGTATAATAACAAACTTTAAGAACCATATTTTTACAACATCGATATTTTAAGACATCGTGGTTTCGTTAAAATTTTTACAGTTGTAAAAAACATTAGTAGAACTAAATAAATTATCTATATAGAATTTCAATATAAATCGTTATAAGAAATTATATTTTACATACACAACTAGAACGGTAAAAAATAGTCACAAGATCCTATTAATTCTTGTTGCATCTGAGGCATTCGTAAGTCGGAAAAGTTTTCTTTTACTACAAAAAGCTTCTACTTCTATTTAAAAAATAATATTCTATAATTTGACGGTTTTTGAAAATTATATATGCAAAGTCAAGCAATTTAATAATAATTATTCTTTACAAATATATAGGAATTATCATCAACGCTTCTTAGAATTGTCCTACTTTAGATCTTTGCAAGTCTCAAATTCTTTATAATAATCTGTAATGAAAAATTATGTGTAATGTTTTGATTCCACAACTTTGAGTTTTATAACTTTTAAAATTTAAATGAAACTTCTATTTCTTGTAAAGTCGGCGTTTTGTTCGATATTAATTTTATTCATGTCCTAAAGATGACGTAGATAATCAATACAAAAGTAATTTAAATTTCTATTTATTGGATATCCTTATGTACTGATAAAAATATAATTTAATGCATGCAATGCAATTTTATCTAATGATTTCATTTTAGCAATATGGAGCCGGATATATGGTGCTTTGTAAAAGAGCTAGATAAATAAAATTTTAATGTGCTACGATTTTTAATTGACATTCTATTCTTCATAATAATTCTTAGTCAAACATTGGTTAAGTGTATAAGGGCTTTTTGAAATTTCTTCATTTCAATTTTACTATTTTTTCGACAAAGGATATTATTCGTCATCTGGTTGTTAATTTAAGATTAACCTTATTTAGATTAAGTAATATAGTCTTTAATTTAAATGTCTAGCTCTTGATTTAAACGTATCTCGATTTATTTGGTATTTCTCAATCAGTTTACTGAATTTCTTATCTTTTAAGCAACTAATATCTGTTCGGTCTAAGTATAAATAATTTACACAGATTTAAACCTACAAAGATAATTTATATATTCTATAAAAGAATTGTATATAATAGCATAATAAGTTATTACTTATGCAAATATTAATAGGAACAATTTCTGAAAAGTAATTATGAAATATTCTAACAACGAATTTATTTATTTGGTTTGAGTATTTAACCTAAAGGTAAAAATATAAAAGTCACCTACTTATTTACAAAAACGCATAAATATCTACACATTTAATAATGGTAAATTAGAAAAAATGATTTATTTCATTAATCTAAAATATAATTATGGTTCATTTCGAATTTGATGAACCAATCGATATTTCATTTGTATTTAATTATTTAATTCACTTAACTGATTAAATATATATAAATAGTAAAATTGTTGACCTTTGCATTTCCGAGTTTGTGAAGATCTTGGTTGCTGTGCTATATTGTTTAAATATTAATTGAATTACTTTATGTTTGAGATGTTGTCAAGACTGGATCTTTTACTCTAGTTATTACTAATGGTTTTAATTGATGGAACTTGTTGCTATCTTTGTTGAATAAAAAACCAAACCAGCAATGGGCTTGTATTATATTGCGCTACTTATTTCAAAACAAAAATGCTTTGGACTTCTCACATGCGTTAAACTAGTTTTAGATACGCATCCTATCGGCAAAAAAACCCTTTTTTGACGGATTTTTCGGATTTATATACTTCTTTCTCTCTTCCAGATATTTTAAAATTGTCGAATTACCTGAAGAATAATTTGAACCCGACAAATTCCCTGTAAATATAGAATTCATTATTTTTCTGCACTGGAACTTTCCCATGTGCGTTGTTTTCAAATTCGGAGAATTATTCTTTTACCTTAAATTTTCTGAATTTTATCAGTGTCTTTCAAAGTAGCGTTTATGTAAATTTTAATATCTTCAGTTATTGCAAGCACCTAGTTTGTGTCTACCTGAAAGGTACGAGATCCTTTCTTTAAAGTTAAATGCCGCTTTGAATGAAGTCGTTTTTTAAGCTATTTCCTGGTTTAAATATTTATTTTCAATGTCACCTTTTAAAATTAGTTTTAACAAAAGTTCATTATAGCATATTTCCGCGTTTTAAGAAATTTTTGTTATGTTACGTTAATTATATTAATTATTAAGTTAATTGGGCCAACAATACAAATTATTTTAATAAATATTTAAAGGGATTGCAAATTTTCTGTTTTCTATCATACTTTCATAACGAAATTTCTTCTTTTAAGAATTACCCACTAACTTTTTAATCAAATAGTTAAAGAATATAAATGTGACTCGCTTCATTACTACATGTTGTTCACGTGAAAGTAACTTTTAAATATATATAAACAGGTAGCCAGAGTCTACCTTTAGTATTCCATAGAGGGAGAGCCCCTTTAACTCTATTTAATATAGTGTGGCAGGATTTAGCCCTACGGGACCTATGACTTGAAGTGACCTCTAAATCACCCCTTGCAGAGGATCGAAACCGAGACCATAGCACTATTAATTATGTTCTCAATTTCAAACAGTTCATATGAAAAATACTAATAGTTAAAAAATGGTTTATCTGACCCCAACCTTTAATACTAATTAACTTAACCTGTTTATTTCAGAAGAGGAATCTCTTTTTAATTCTTAACTTTCACTTTTTCAACATTTTTCTACATTTCTCTGTGAAATTATATATCGTTTTAATCTGTTTTCGTTTCGGTGATATTAGTTATACATTTATTGAATAAGACGTTACAATACGAAATACTACAATTTTGTTACTAATTGTTAATTCAGAGATTAAGCTAGTTATGTATATTATTAACGAATAGTAAAATTATTGGCAAAGGGAAACATTTAACTTTTAAGAAAATTAACGCGTAATAATTTACATTAGAGTTTTCCAGAAGGGTTTAATACAGTAACACATCTTTCCTGAAAGCTATGTAATAACCGTTGAAATATTTATTTCAATTATTAAAACGTAAAACGTCCATAAAAATTAATTTATTTTGAAAACCAAAGTAATTTATAGTACAAGAGCTGTTATTGACAGGAAGCTAGTGTAAAAATAAATAAGTATTGAAGAGTTACAATATCATTTGCAGTAAACCGTGATGTAATTATCTCAATAGTAACGGTTTATATTAACGGAAATTTATATCGAATAAGCGGAGTATTTTTATGTTAAGTCAATGCATATTCAGTTATAAATGCAATAAAAGTGTAAATTATACTTTTGTACATTGTTTATAACTAAATCCATCCCGAGTTTTGAACGTAGTTTCAGTACTTAAATTATTTCTTAAGAAATCGATGCTTATACTAATCGATACTTATACTAATTAAATTAAATAGTATAGTCTATATGCCAAGTCATTTAGTGATTATAGCAAAAAATTTTGCATGAACTGTAATTTATTACTTAACATTTTCTACTTGGGAGTTTTCATTACTAAACTACGAAAATATTAACCGAAAACTCACTTAGCTCTAATAACAAACATTCATTTTCTATATCAAATAATTAGGTTAGTTGCGTTTCGATTCTTGGTAATGCTCATTTCAGGATTTTCATCAAATTATAGCAATAATTAATCATTCATCAATATTCCGATTGTTTGTACTTAATTAACTTAATAATTATTTAAATCGTCATGTAAGTTAGTCCAATATTGCACATGAAAACTAAAATTACAAAATAATTGTGAGGAAATAAACGGTGACTTCGGTTCCTTTAGAGTTCCATATTTAATAATTGTCTGTAGTGTACTTAAAGCTAGGAAATATTAAATTTAGTAATATGCTGTCTATATGTTTGTAAATTTAAATCCTAGAAATACAAGATACTTAGCCTAAAGTAAACAATATTTTTAAAAGTTATGTACGAAGAAAAATTTAAACTAATCGTGAGAACTTTAATTAACGAATAAACAATTCAATATTTCTAGTTGCTAGTAAAGTTTAAAATGGAAATACAAATATTTCCGACATAAGATAGAATTTTATAAAAGATCTCAAGGTGCCAAAAATCACATCTTTTTTCATCAAGTCGCCGCGCCGTAAAGAAATGTTTGCAATTGAAATAAGGCCGTAGTAACATAAATGTCATTATAAAGATAAGTTAACAATTTAACTTATAATCTATTATAAGTGTTCGCATTACAAGACCACTTAATTCGCCGATTAATTACAAGATACTAGTTAATGATGAGTAGGAGATCTGACAAATTTAATAAATTAGTAATCACGCGTTAATAGTATAACTAATGAGTTGTGCTTCATATAAATCAAAATTGATCCAAGAAAACCTGTTATCCAAGAATAGAGGTGGTCTGATGTTTCAAATCATTACAGGTTAGCTTATAAAAATACAAATATAAATAACAACCAGTACATAAACATTTAATCAATCAACCCTCCGTACAATAAAGAAAATTCATTCATATTTACACAAATACAGTTATTGTATTTATCCTTTGTCATCTTTGTAACCTCTTTATAGGTGGAATTTACTTAATAAGCGATATCTTTAACTTTAAGATACCAATTGTCTCGTTTCACTGTTAATTTTATTCTTTTAGAGAATAATAGCGTTTCGCGTAAACATTGAAAACCAGTTCGATTAATAAGTTTAATTTATTGAACCGCCAATATTGGACTATTAAATTAATAATACTTGAGTAATTCTTGTACATTGATTTATTCACTTGTAACTAATATAATCATACTTAAAATTTTCATTGGTGTAGGATTGCTGTAATATCGTAGATATTCTATTTAGTTTTTTAATAAACACTTCTTGTACACATATTTTTGTTATTTATTTGCTACTTAAATAATAAGAAATAGATGAAGATTAGTATTCGTAGTCATAGTAAAAACGAAGCACGGATGCGTAAATAGAAAGTTCATTGAAATAAGTTCGATGTTTTGGAGCATTATATCTTAAATAATCTCTCTCGACTTAATAGATCAAATGTATCACTTAACTGTAACGCAAATCAAAATAAGGATTACCAATTTATTAAAAATTCCTTTGTATAATACAAAAATTAATTACGCATAGGCCATATCCTTTTATTTCAATCAGTATTACTTTTAAGTACAAGCAGTAAATATTAAATACTAAAACTATTAATGTAAAAAAATTAGTAACCAGATTTGATTGTAAAGTTTAATTTAGTAAAATTTTAAAGAGCTTTGCGCCAATATAAAATGATTCCTAGTATAAAGATCACGTTAGAACATATAACCCTACAATTTCAATTCAGATAACCTGTTGGGTTCTAATATTTAAAATTAGAAATGAACATTAATTAATTAATAATTCTAGCGCATTTTTTAATATCGACAAATACAACGATTTACTGAGTATCACGAGGTGTAACATGAAGAAATATCAGAACTCTAATGGCGTATTCTATCCCTCGAAATAGGTAAAAAATGTCATATGACGTTTTACTGAGATATGGCTCTTCAAACTCACGTGCCTGAAATTATTTTCCTATGTATTTCGAAAAAAATAACGCAAAAAGTGATAAAGCAGTATTCATAATAAAAGTTTTGCTGCCCAAATGAATGTAACGTTTTTTGCAAAAAGCGTCTTAAACTGTCGAGTTAAGTGGTGCAAGTTACTTTAGCTTGTCTATACGTCGATTTGTGGTCTTTTTGAGTAAAATGGATTCAAAGTTTATAATGCGTACAATACTCTTGAAAATATAACTCCGGAAGTAAATTGTAAAGTAAGAATACTGAAAGAAAATAAATGCTTTTTAGGCGCCACGGCGTTGTACGTAACTAAAAGTTAAGATGACCTGAGAAAATACACATACAGCGAACATATATAAGGCCGTTAAACTTACAGTTAGTATTATAGTACATCGAAACTTATTGTCTAAATTCATTAAAGAGGACAAAATCGATTAATTTCAATGAAATAAGAAAAGTATCAAACAACAAAAATGTATTTATTCAATCCTCTTCGTAAGTACAGTAGCAATATTGTTTAATTTAATGTTATAAAATTCATATAGGGTTCAAGATGATTAATGGAGTTTATAAAATCAATCTTGGTAACCAACCAAGTCAAATTTAAAGTAATTATATATTTATAAAACGCGACCCACGTCAGATAAACCTATCTAAATGTTAAAATTGAAGTTTGAAACCTAGATCTTTAAGTACACCTAAAAAATAGTCGTGAGCGCAGCCACAGCGTGATAGTTGTGTGATGTTATTAAATGTAAAAATGTAGTAAGCTAAAATATAATAATACACCTTATTTCAAAGTGAAGCAACGCTGTTCTGTTCATTAGTAAACAAGTGTTGGATGAAACTTATTAACTAGTACTGCTATCTAACCAGTTCAAAAATATAAAACGTGTGGCTTAGGGTCATGAAATAATCAAAATGAATTAAATAACTTATTTACAAGTTTGAAAATTCTATTAAGAGAAGATTTCTCGCAAACGATTCGTTGAGTTATTGGAAAAATAATTTAAATGTGTCGTGATATATGTATTATATTCACGAAACAAAATCGTTTAGACAAGAAAATAGTTGCAAATTAAAACAAAGTAAAACAAAATATATCGTGTACGAATAATCCAACAAAAATTAACTATTAATTTAGTAAAAAGCTTAAGCTATATGGTTACTCGTGACATCTGGTTCATGATACAAGGAAGTTGTGGAAGACAACTTCATGCCGTCCCGGAGTAAGAAACAAAAATCGGTAGTTTATCCAAGCACTGGCTGCCCAAGTAGAAGCAAATGGCAGTACAGCGAGCGGTCAGGACCAAAGACCTCTGTGTTCAAACTAAGGAAGGCGCATTAAGACGAAAGTGACGACGATAGTTCCGGCGAACGTAAAGAATCAGCCGTTGTCTTACAATGCTAACACATGAATTGCAACGCAGATGCCGCGAACCAATTGATATTAAATAGTATAAGTGGGGCCGGCTTATGCTGTGAAACTAATCGTAGTGGAAGAACTATACAAATGTGAAGGGACAGCCAAAGTAAATATTTACAATAACTAAAGAAATACAAATATTAATCCTATCTCATCGTAGATATGTTCTATATATAAAACAGAATTTTTAGTAATAGCGAATTCGAATGAAAATGAGTTTTGTACACATCAAATTCTAAATGAACTTAAGGTTTTAAGAATCTACTTCACATCTTACACAATATCTTACATCTGCTCTAACCATATGACGTTCTTATACAACCAAAGGCAACTATATTTATACTATATATATAGGAAAATTTGTGTTACCTAATGAAATTTAATTTTAATTAAATAAACGAGATAATTGAATAGTATTATTTTTAACTCGCCTTTAGAGAATAGAATATGTGGAGTACGGATATAAACCAGATTGAAATGAAAACGAAAGAATAACGTGACAACATCCAAGCAATCGTATTATAAACAATTAATTAAAAGAAATTAATTTGACAAGTTCAGAATATAACATTCTCTCAAATTAATAATTCAGTTAATTATGACATTTCATTTTACAACACAGAGTACGCAGATATGCATCGCTTGGTCTCTGGTGATGCATCAGTTGCAAAAAACTTTTTATTAAGAACGATTTCCTATTCGAATTGTTCCAGACAGAAGAACATACCAGAAACTTGGCACAGAACTAAGAAAAACAAGTATATTTTGTCTTGCTACTGCAAATAAATCGTGATCACGAGGTTAAAGAAAAAATACTTGAAATAGTAAAAAATAACCGGTCAGCGAGTACCAGATAAATTGCATACCGAGCACGAGCAGTTACAGAACTCTTTTAAATTTCAAACAGTATAAGTCTCAATGAAAATGCTTTTTAATACAGATTATTGTTTTATAGATTACTGTTTTAACGTATCTCTAAGGATATCCATTTTATAAGGCGATTTCTAACAGAGAAGAAGTTGTAAATTCTTGCAATATATATATATATATATATATATATCTGGTCTAGTGAAAATTGCTATGCAGTTTAGAGTCATTTCCCATCAGAAATTGCTTTCATTTAATATCTGGTGTGGAATTATTGAGGATATCTTAATTGGACCACATATTTTACGTTATCGAGAAACAGAAAAAGTTTACCTGGATTTTTTAGAAGGTACTATGCCACCTGAAGACGTATGTCTTATAACAAAAGGGAGTATGTGGTTTATGTGTGATGATGCTTTCGATCATTTCAACCACCTAACAAAACACCACCTAGATGGTGTTTTCCCATTAAGGTGAATAGGTCAAAGTGGAATTTTTATAGAACAATAAGGTCTCCTGATTTGAAACCATCGGATTTCCTTCCATGAGGTCACATAAAGAGTTTGCTCCATAAAATGTAGGCCCTTAACGTGTAGAGTTACAGCAATATATTGAAGTAAGTTGTGTAAACGTTTAAGCTACCACTGGAATATTTTAACCTGGGAGTAAATTATAAAACTTAGATGCAAGAAAACTGAGCATTAGTTTTATCTCAATTTAGGGCTAGAGGCTTTTTATTACACCAAAACAATAATTTTGACATTTGTTGACTACGTTTTTTATATACTTCACCCCAAGGACACCCATTAACACACAAAACCGTATCGCCCGCATCAGATATGACGTGGTATTTACTGTGTGGTTTTAAGAAATCATTTATGTAAATTAAAAGAGAATAGGAACTGGGAAATTTCCTTGTGGTACTACACATTAACATTCTTTCATAACACTAAACATAATTTCGATTTTCACACATTGATATTTGTTTATAAAGTATGACCTAATTAGCCTGTTTCCCACCCCTCATACTCACACATTTTCTAATTTTCGTAATAAGCATAGCCCCCGTATCGAATGCTTTATCTATATTTAGAATAAACTCCTGTAGAATACATACAATTATTTAGACTATTATAAAATTTTGATGTAATAGATTCAATAGCATTTTGTGTACTGAGTCACTTCCTAAAACCAATTTGATTTAATGACATCAATTTATCTCTTTCCAAAAATCTTCTATTTTTTACTTTCTCTTGCCTATAACAAATATAGTATAGAGAAAGTATTGTTTTCGTCCAAAATTTTCGATGTCGAAATTTTAGTGGAAATACACGTTTTCAGGTCCCCTGAGTCCGAAAATCATGTTTCTCACAATTGGTCTGTCGTGTGTGTGTGTGTGTGCGTGTGTGTGTGTGTGCGTGTGTGCGTGTGTGCGTGCGTGCGTGCGTGCGTGCGTGCGTGCGTGCGTGCGTG
>JAHWXV010013141.1:0-15565 GCA_024586415.1 Phrixothrix hirtus | reverse complement strand
TATATATATATATATATATATATATATATATATATATATATATATATATATATATATATAGCAGTTTCGAATAATTTGAATTCAAAATGGCCTACCAAAACGAAATTCCGTGATTTTGACATTGGCAAATCATTCGAGTTATCAACGTATGATTGACAGCAAATGAAATTTAATTTTATTTACCAAGCGAAATCGTAACGTGTTCAGCAATACCTGGTGTGATAAAAAAGAAATGAGAATTTTTTATTGCGTGGTTTGGTTAAATGTTCCTTTTTAAAATTGGCATTACTGTCCGTGAAGAATGTGTCCTTTTTAAAATTGGCATTACTGCCCGTGAAGAATGTGTCATGTTTCAGACCGGTACAATCTTCAGTTTGTTCTTCATGAGCCGTAAAGTCAGTCGGACGGAGGAAAAAATTTGTTTAAATTTAGCGTTAAAAACAAAATTAAGTGTTGCAAAGAATTCAAAATGTTACAAACGGTCTTTGGTGGCGGCGCTATGCCACAGGCACGTGCTTACGAATGGTACAAACGCTTTAAAGGAGCTTGTGAAGACGTTAACGATGACGGGAATTCTGAGCATGTTGAAAAAGTAAAAGAGATCGTACCTGTTAATCGAAGAATTACCATTAGAGAGGTTACTGAAGAACTAGAAATATCGTACGGATCATTCGCAGCAATTTCACTAACGTTTTGAGTATGAAACTGGTAGCAGTTAAATTTGTTAGAAAACGTGTAAATTTTCAAGAAAAGCAGCATCGCGTAGCAATCGTCGAAAAAATGCTTGTTGATGTCACTAACAACCCAGAATTACTTCAACGCGTTATAACTGGTGAGTAAACATGGGTGTATGTCTATAACGTCGAAACAAAAGCTGAATCAACGAAATGGAGGTGTTTTGAGGGGCACGTTCTTCTTACCGTTTCTTTCGACTAAAATGTAATTGTGCACTTCAAATTTTCATCGACAAGCTGCACAGTTAATAGAGAGTATTATCCATAAGTTATGTGTAATTTACGTGACTTTATCTAAAGAAAGCGACCCAGACTATTGAAAGAAAACTAATGGATTTTACACCATGACACTACACCGGCACACATCGCATTATTTACCACGAATTTCTTGGTGGAGCCTAAGACCACCATATTTTCCAGATATGACCCCTTGTGGCTTTTGCTATTCTTTAAACTCAAGAGGACACTTAAAGGACAACGTTTTTCGACGACAGAAGAGATAAAGGAAAAATTGTTGCCTGAACTGAAAGCAATACCTAAGGCGTTTCAACAATGCTTCACAAGTTGGTATCTACGTTGGCAGAAGTGTGCTGTATCCCAGAAGGACTGCTTTGAAGGGGACAGTATAAATATTGATGAATAAATTAATACCTTTTGAAGGAAATAACAATTCACGTTTCCTTCTGATCACACCTCATATGTAATTTTTTGAACTTCCCGGGACTAAAACGCTACATTTAGTCACTTGTTTCCATGACTAAAGCGACAATTAAAATTATAGTTTACCTCCAAGGCAATTAAAGTACTTTAAATCCCACATAAACAAAGTAAATCCATGACAATAACCAATTCAAATTACATATTGTTGAAAGCGTTACTATAGCGCTTTGCAAATAAAATTTAAATATCATTTGCCGTGAAGCACACGCTGATAAATCAAATGAACCATGAATGTCAAAATTATGCAGTTAGTCGTTCTTCGATCATTGTGATTTCAAATTTTTTGAAAGTGCAAAAAATAATGTATATACTTCAGAACTAAAGTGGTTTTTAATCCCCCGAGAAATTATTTCTCTTTCAGAATTAAAAAGATACCTTAGTCCCGTGGTACATAATGTACTATTAATTGGTTAATTTTTGTTGTTGCTGTGGATTTACTTTGTTTATGCTGGATTAAAATTTACTTCATGTCCTTTGGGACTGAAGTAAAAATTTTGTGCCTTGAGATTAAAAGTGTTGCTTTAGTCGTTGAAACAAGTGACTAAATGAGGCGTTTTAATCCAGGTTGTGCAAAAGTAATAATATAATATGATATAACTTACTGCTTTGCATTGATGAGAAGGAATAGTCGACACGAAACACAGTGCTTCATTATAATCCACTGTATTGATATCTGCATTCAACCGACTTTGACCATGTAGCTCACGTGAACTTAATGTGGAGGAACGAATGGATAGAGAAGAACATAATACAGAAACTTTATTGTTTTCATCACTCATTCCTCCGTAGAATGAGTATTGAGATTGTAAAGTATGCTCGTTACTATACTACCTACAAGTTCAACAATGAATGTTGAATATGGTAACTCAGCATTGGCATTGAGCAGCGTGCCTTATTAATTTAGTAACCATCGATTTCTTTTGTACTCACGAACACGATATTATTACATGCACCTGCTGCGGAACAACTTTACACTATTGGAAGGAAGAAGACAATATCTTTGTTGGATACCTTAAATATGGGAGAACTTTAAATTATACAAGGTTATAGTTGGTAAGGCACAAATCTCTGTCGAACATTTTAGACTTAGTGCAACTACCAGTTACTGAAATTTTTATAATACATCACCAATTGTATTTTGTAAAATAATTACTAGCTTTTATAAACTCATGAACATTAATTCATATTCCATATACAGCTCGTAACCTTGTTATGGATGTAGTTTAGGTGCAAGGTTTTTCACATGAAAATATCCTAAGCCTTTGTACTTGAAAGTATATTTCAAAAACTCCAATTGTGGAAATACGTAAAGGCTTGACACTAGATGTAAGAAGACTTAATCCTTGACTCGTTGAATCTGAAACATCTTTGACCTAATTGTGGTTCTAATACTTTGAACACGGAATATCCTTCACCAAAAGTGACTCCAGAACCCCCATTCGCATACTACTCACATGCAAGTCTAGAGAAGACATTTGTAGATTCATATCAGTATGTCACGTATATTATTTTTAGCAGGTATAGATGTATTATGCTATATTTCGGATAAATATAATCCATCATAAGGATGGATACACGATAAAATTAAAAGGTCAAACCTAATATTATAAGACAGCGCATATATTTTAATTAAAGTTTTGATTTTTGTCATATATTAATTTTGAATTTGAAGTATTTAATTTCATATGTAAGTAAAGCTCTTCATTAAGCTTGCCCGATATATGAGCAATACCCATTTCATCACTTTAATTTTTCCAACGTTTGTTCCATAAGTGTCTTTATCGAGTATTAAAATGCAACTGGTAAGAGAAGCTGTGTTTTAATTTTACACAAATATTGAATTGGCTTTGTTTTAGCATTGCGATAGAAAATATATGCATGTGACACACATTTCTAGGTATTTAATGTTAATAAAATGTATTTAAGGCCTCGAATTGTAGGTAATGATATATAAATTCCGAATTGTGATGGGCGAAATGTGAGGGCGCATTATACATGGTCTATTATGGGGAGATAGGACGAATTGTGGAAGGTGAATTCTGGAAGATGAATATTTTGTAAACCGGGAAATAAACAATTTTAAAAATGCAGTCAATGTTAAACACGCGAATGCCCGAGAGATGATAATAGCCAAGACTCTTCACTAGATTTATTCTCCCAGCTGACCCTCTTCTAAATATCAAAACAAAAATAAGATGTTGCCAGAAGACCGAGATCGTTAGATCTGTCGTTCAGTAAACGTAATAATAAAGAAATTGCATGCAGGAAGGAAAAAATATGAATAGGTAGTAGAATTATTAGAGCTGTGCTAGGGAAATTTTGTACTGTAAAGTGAATTTAGCGATCTTAACTGTTGGAAGGCATTCAGCGAATTAAAGGAACCTATGCGAAGACCTAACGCTAAAAGAAGTACTGTTAGCACGGATTCCGCTGCGTATAGTGTTGCTAGTAGAACTGGGGTCATTAATGGTCATTCTGTATATTTCAATTTGATCTGAAGTGAGGTGTAAAGGAAGATACTGCTATGAAAAGCCAGAGCAACAAAAACAACAAAAATAAATATGAAAGTCACCATACCTTAAAAAATCGTCACTCCTTCTTGATACGGTTTTTACAAAGAATCAAAGAGAATGATCTGAATTGCAATTTATTAACAGAAATTATATCAAACTTTCGAAGCTATTTTCTACTCAGGATTATTATGTACAACTAAAGAAAATTTAACAAACACCAAACGGGTATAATAGAGCCCAATCAATTCAATATAAATTCAATTGATGAAATTAAAATAAGGTATACTTTATTTGAAAATTACCTTAATGAACGTAGTGGCAAAATGTGCCACCAGTGACTTAAGTGAAGTTGGGATTACAAGGCAATAAATATGTGACTTGACTAAATTAAACCTTGACAAGTTCAGGAAATTGCATGAAAAATACCATTTATAGAAATTAGTCACGACGAACAAGCTATCAGTCCTCTATCTTCAACAGCGAGTAACGCCCTTTAGGAGTACATTTCGATACATATGTTGTTGCTGTAGACCACTACTGAATAGACCGAATAGAAGTTTATCATTAGTTAGCTGTGCAAATTCTTTAGGTTCCATGGCTTTATTTAGTATTTTAAAATAGGTATTCCGCTACAATCAATGTATTATCTAAACTTGGTCATTTATTAATTACATTTCTTGTTAAAGTGACGCACACCAGACACGAAGTACTGCTCTTTTGTTTGTTTTGTGGGGATGCGGAAATTCCTTTGGCGCTGTTAGCTTCAACTTCGGTGACCATTTTGCTAAACCTATTTGAATTGTACTATACCTGGAGCAGTTCAACTATCAGTAGGAATATTTAATGTACTAAATATCAGACTAATATGAGATCTATATTATAACTCCTTTATCAAAGAGGAACGCACGTTTTTTAAAGTTTTCTGTGCAGAAAGATTTACCGATATCGTCTCGATTTGAAGCCGCTATTTTAGGCGTGTAGACAAAAATGATACCCACTATACCAAACGGAACGGTCAGAAGTTACCAATGGATTCAAATTCATTAGTTAATCGTAAGATATAAAACTCCTGTAAGTTTTTTATAGGATTATAGAAATGTCATGTGTATTGTGAATTAATATAATGCGATTTCTATCGTTCAAACAATTCAGTGTCGTGTTACGAATTAAAAGTGCACTAGTCCATCTAAGATGGATAAAAATAAAAGTTATATAAACCTATTTTTGTCACTAATAACCTTCATAGGTGTTTAGCCAAAAGTCCCCACCTCTGTTACCCCAGATTTCTCCCCTTAACCCCCGTTCAACTTACAATATGCAGTTTCTGTTTTGTAAATTATTTTACAGTAACTGTTCTATACGTTGTAATATGTTTAAAAATGTTCCAGTGGTTAAGGAAAGGCAAATAATGCTCTCAGATTATACTTAATTTGCAATAAAAGGGTGAAAACAACTTCAACCCCGAACTTTGTTATCAGTTCCTTTTGAACTTTTACTAATTCTTAGCTTTTGTAAATGCTATAAGTACGGGTATTATTTCTAGCCACTTCACCTTAACTCTGAAGATCTGTATAAATTTATAATTTAACACTAACATTTTTTCAAATCTAATGTAAGATCATTCACAACATAAAAGATGCTAGTTAATACAAATTTGCGTAATTATTTTATGTATTCTTTTCATAGGTCCTTAATTTCATTTTACAAACTATGTACCTAATTGCATTTCATCATTTATTTAATTTTAGTTTTAACATCATGAAAGATTCTAAACATATTCACTTTTCTGTTTCCTAAAAATGCATGCATGGTCTAATTATGAACTAACTTGCAATTTATTCTTGATACTTTTAGAAATGCTAAATAAAGAGTAATGAAAGGTTATAGAACTTACCTGTCCCTTGTGTACTTAATCAGGATATTTCTAAAACAAATAATGTTTGTATAAGTTATAAATCAATCTTGTATTGGACTACTTACAAAGAATTATGCATTTTAATAAATCAAGAGGAAAATTCAATATAAAGGTTCCAAGAACAACCTATATTACAACTAAATATATGAAAAATATAGGCATTTTTAATAATAATAATAATAATAATAATAATAATAATAATAATAATAATAATAATAATAATAAATGAAAATTAGAAACAATAGAAATCTGATGGAAGGCTCTAGAAACATCCAGTACCGTTTTCTAGAAAAAATAGATGATGTAATCGCAATGACTCATTGCTGTAACCGATACCTGGCCATTAGTTAGGTCAGCTATTAGTTATAGAATTGCAAATTATTACATCATTATTATGAGTAATATTCTGGAATGTTTTATTTCTATTGTTCTAGAATTTATCTTTCTTGTATAAACAGCAGATTAAATTCTCTTAGTTTAGTTTTTGTTAGAATCTTATGCTGTATGTAACTGTATACATAAATGTAAATATAGACATAAATATAAATAAGCGTTTGTTGAAAGTGCATTGTCAAATAAATTAAGTGTACATAAATAATTGTGATTTTATTGAATATAAATAAACATTGTAAAGCAATCAACTAGTTTCTTTACACTATTATAAAAACATTACCAAACTTCACCTGATTTGTATTGCACTTAAAATGACAATTTTGCGAAATGTTTAAATGGATTACAAATCTATCCCAACACTGTAACACTTTGCATCTTATGTAGAGGGGCAAAATCTTCCGTATCGGAAGAGCATTTGTATGTAGGAATTTTTTGTATCCTCCCTTTGGTATTCGTCACCAATGATAATTCCTTTTAGGTCTTTTACGTCGCTTGTATTTGTCTCTTGATTACGATAAGTCTAGATACTTCTTCGGTCAAATAACTGAGCTACACTGATGTTCTTCCCTCCACCCCCTCCAGTAGAAACACTGAAGTCAAAGCAGTATGATAAGTTTTTTAACGAACTATTATAATTTAGGGATAAAAATAAAACTATGAATTATAATGTAAAATGTATTAAAATACAATGGCTAATACTCAATATTGCATTTTAAGGAGTGCTAATAGTATCAAATAAAGAAATTTCAACGAAATTAATGAAAATATAGTGAATAGAAAAATTTAATGAGAAATATAGTCGCATTTTACAAAAATTGATTGAGCATATAGCTTACAGTTTAGTTCCTTAAAAATGTATGTGAAAGTTAAATTCGTAAAAAAGTATTAAGATATAAATTACTTGAATTTTACGTATATGATATGTCTATTTAAGTACAAGCTTAATGAATATGATTGTGGATTTTTTACATAAGTATCTTGTAAACACAAATAATTTGTATATCTTAAAGATTAAGTTAAGAAAATGAATCAATAGTTTGCCAATACTTAATATTGCTAACAGGAAGCTATTGGTTCGTAATTTCAATAGTAGAACAAGGTGAATATACCCAATTCCAGCTGACGTCTACAACTAGCCATCCATTCGTTTTGAAGAAGAACGACGGATGCTGCTGAATAGAAGAAGGGATTCGCAAGAATTGAGATCCGTTTTTAAGATTTTGTAAATAATGTGTTTATTTATTGCTATATTTAGAATTGCATTATAAATCTAAATTTATTAAATGTTATTCGCTTGTATGGTATCAAGGATGTTTCCAAAAGCAAGTTAACTAATTATCACATTATAATAATTTTAAATATTGGTTAAAAACTAGGTCTATATCTAATTTTTTTCAGAAAATAATACGTAGCAGTGAGGTTCAATTATATTTTTATATTTAACCTGTTCAACTTTTAACAAATAGCCAATTATACAGTGAAATACAAAATCTAACGATAACTGTGTTATCATATTCTTAATACAATTAATTCACGATCATAACAATGTTTGTATTATAAAGAGTTTATGTTTATTCAATTGCATAAAGTATAATAGAATATCTGTACATTTCTAAAACCTTCATTCTATAATATTTAAGACCATAATTTAAAATATGGTTAGAAAGGAATTTGAATGTCAGTTGAATGAGTTAAATTTTCTTGAAAAGTAATGCGTGAAATATATTTTCAAAATAGATTATTATACGAATACTGATATACATATAAAGCAAATTTTTCCCCAGTATAAGCTTATCTGACAAGTAAAATATAAAAACCCCTTCCTTACATTTAGGTTCAATCATTCCTATTGAATAATATAAAATATTAAAATGAAAGCTTTTAAATATTTCAGTATTTCCCTGATACTTGTCTTACGTTTATTTATATATTTAAAATAATTAAATATTGATTTCTATTCAATAACCTTATTGGTAATTAATTTATGGTCAGTTTAGTTATTCAGTTCTTGCAGCGAACGTAACGTATTGCATAATATTTTGGAAAGCATTAACTATTATACAAAGCATTCACATATTGTAGTTATGAATTCAAACATGCATATGTAATACAAGACATCCTCTCAATGCAGATACTACTATATTATATTATCTAAGCTACAACACAATCTGTAAACGAGCATTTTACGGTCTTCAGAGCCTTTAAACTTCGTTTTCTTATGTTTTTTAAAAACACCTTTTTTCCCGTAAAATAAGTTAATTGGCACAGTCAAAGTAGAATCTTTACGAAGGAATAAATGCACATTATTTCCTTGGCCTTTAATTCTTAACGTAAGACGTACTTTAATAAGAAGACTTTCCTTGACCGGAAGACAACAGTCGCCAAGGTAAGACGCAAATTATTGAAGATGTGGCAAGAATTGGCCACATGATTAGCTACCTGCAAAATCGGTCTACATAGATATCAGGCTATTGGAGTTAGTTGGTTATCGCAGCCAGTGTAGAAATAAGAGACATGCAAAATTTTGCTTTGTTGATTAGTACAAAATATAATTTTTAAATAAAGAAGACTTTTAAATAAGTAAAAAATGGACGAAACACCTAATTTATATAATCATTTACCTTTAGTTCTTTACTCATTGTAGTTATAGTTATTTAAATTCGCGCTGCAAATTATAAGTGAAAGGATTATATAAACTAGATTATAAAGGGATTTAGTATTCAATAGAGCGGTCATAGGGAGACGTAGTGGTGTAACTGAGATGTAGGACACTACATCATCGATTATATACGTTATTTTGTTACGTATTATAACTTGTGTGCACATCGTAGTTCGACGATGCAAACCTAATAGGTAATCGGGCTTGTTGACCGTCGTTGTTGAGTATGAATGCTAAATATTCTTACGAAAGTCATCCAAAATATATCAGTAAAATAATAGCGCATTATTATAATCAATCGCTTAGATCTTAAGAAATGTGTTGCTAAGTATTATTAGTACGTTTGTTAAATAACTAAGGAAATACGTAACTAATATAAATTGCTATTTGTTCAAAGAAACATTAGTATATTAAAAAGCAATATCGTTATAATACTAGTTATTTGACACGTGTGTCTACAACTGTGTGGAATACGTATGGGGTGAGCGAAACTGGACGTCTCAGCTCTACTAGAAGCAAAAGAAAAACTATAGAAAACATCTGAAAAGAGGTTCTTAAATGGGATCGAGTAAGGTCTATTTTAAGCTAAATTCGCATATTTTTTCATGTTTTTAAACTGAGGAAATGATGCCATTGAATTTTTTCCCCTGAAACATACCTACATTTTGGCAGACCTAAAAAGAGCTGATTTTTCTAAATACATTTTGTAAAAAAAAATTTTCTATCTTTTTCCGTTAAAAAATTATAAGCAAATTTGTAAAAAGAAGTATTATCTAAAATCGCAATTATCACGACTTAAGCAAGTAGCCTTTGAAAAAATAACAAAGTCGTATCTGTCAAAAATTAAACATTATTAATTATTATTATTAATTGGTATTAATTATTAATTTAACATTAAGGAACACAGAAAGAAACATAGTATGTAGGCAATCACTACAACGTTTTTTCAATGTTAGTACCCCCTACTTCTTGACACTTATCCAATCTCCTCCTTGCTTTTCTCACTGAAGCTTTGCGTAACATTTTTCCAGATAGTTCGTCGCAAACGTTTCTAATTTTTTCTGTTAAATGTTCCAAGTTAACAGATGATGTTATGTAAATTTTATTTTTCAAAGTTATCTACAAGAAGAAGTCTAGTGGTATCAAGCCCGGGGATTCAGGAGCCCACTCTATCGGTCCATTTAACCTATCCAATTTTCTCCATAAGTTTTATTTAAATATTGTTGGACAATTTTTGCTTTATGGGGTGGAGCTCCGTCATGCTGGAAATACATGTTTCCTCGTAACTGTAATGGCACATTTTCGAGAAGTACAGCAAGCTGTTCTTGAAGAAATTGCAAATATCGCTCACTATGTAAAACCCCTTCGTAAAAATGTGGACCAATCAAATGCCCATCAATAATACCATACCAAACATTAATTCCGAAAGGTCCTTGATTTTTAATAGTTCTTTTTTTTATTAGGCTTACCGTTACTAATAAAACAGCTTTCGTCTGTCCATAACACATGCTGAAAAACCCGAATGTCATTGATCTCCAGGTTTTCCATCACGTGGGTAACATAATTAATTCTTCGTTGTTTATGTTGCTCTGAGAAGTGATCTAAGTTGTGAAGCTTATAATCGTGATAACCATTTTCTTTCAAAATTTTTCGTACTGAACTGTATCTTAAATTCAACTCACGACAGGCTTGCCGAATCGAGTTCCTTGGAGGGTTTCCAAAATACTGCAAAACATGGGTAACCGTATTGTCAGAATTGACCCTTTTAACAATTTTTTTCCTTTTCGAGAAGAAAATGCCTCGTTATTTACACGTAAACTTCGTTCCAATCTTGCAAATACTTTTAAGCTTGAAATAGCACGTTAAGGGTATCTCTGGACGTATAACTGAACTGCTCTTCTAGGGTTCTTTTGAAATTCCCCATAAATTAATAACATGTCGACTGTACGTAAACATTTTAAAAGTAAAACAATACTAAAGCGATATCTGTTAACCATTAGCTTAATTATTGCCAGAAGCGACTTTGTTATTTTTTTCAAAGGCTACTTGTTTAAGTCGTGGCAATTGCGAATGTTAGATAATACTTATTTTTTACAGATTACCTTATAATTTTTTAACGGAAAAAGATAGAAAATTTTTTATTTACAAAATTTGTTTAGAAAAATCAGCTCTTTTTAAATATGTCAAAATATAGGTATGTTTCAGGAAAAAAATTTGATGAGGTCAATGCCTCAGTTTAAAAACATGAAAAAATATGCAAATTTGGCTTAAAATGGATCTTACTCAATCCCATTTAAGAACCTCTTTTCAGACGTTTTCTGTCGTTTTTCTTTTTGTTCTAGTAGAGCTGAGACATCGAGTTTCGTTCACCCTGTATATCGCAAATTTGTCTTCAATATTTTATATTACATAGTAAAAATATATTATCTTGATGCAACATAAAACTATTAAATTTAGAAAATCGAGAAAATTTTTATGTTCTTAAAATTATTACCTAAAACTCCGGAAACAAAATTATAAAGCAAAAAGCGGATAAAGATTATACAAGTTTAATCTGATTGCGGTAAAATCGTAATGTTTCAATTTATAAACTAAAACATCGTCAATATCATAAAACAGAAGTATTTAATAATTTACCTTTTCACACATATAGGTCATAATAATTACAATGCTAGTAGGAATTTTAAATAACATTCTAGTGTGAAATTCTATACGAATATGCATTACTTGAAAACGAGAAAAGATATGGTTATCTTTGAGTTTACGACCTTTTGAAAAAGAAACTTGGTTGTACATATTGTAAGGATAATTTATAATTACGCCATTACTAAATGCAAGTCGAAAAATCTGGTGTGAGGCAACACGTAATTTTTTTTATGCACATAGATATGCAAATAACATCCAAAAATGATTCAATTATTATTTATGTTTATTTTGGAAACGATAATTATAACTGTCATCCATGCAAGTTATTGGACACGCGAAATGCTGCTTAACTGCGGAAATTTTATTAGATAACTTGTTTCAACGCATATTTTCAGAAAAACCGTTAGGTTAACGTAAAAGGGCATTGAAAGCATAATAAACATAGATAGTTAAAAAAAATGTTATAATTGTTTTTGAGAAAAACGACAAATAACCTAAAAATCCCAAGAAAAGAGTGGCACTTCCGGTCATTCAATTTAACTAAATTCTTGACGTCTGATTTACGGATAATAAAAGATTTAAATATTAAATATTACTTTTATATGATGTTTAGTTTTTGAGATATGTTGTTCACAATTAATACTTTAAGTACTTCCGGTTACTCTATTTTTGAACATTTATCAGATAATCTACTTATCTCACATAAAATCTAATGAAGTAGCTAAAAAACATACCAAGTTTAAAAAAAATCGTTACAACTGATTTCAAGAAAATTGCGAAAAACGAAAATTCGAAAAATATCTAAAAATGTCAGAAATAAAGAGGAACTTCCGGCTATTAGATTTTGAACAAATTCTTGATTTGGTATACAAAGGTTGTTACGACCACAAATACAAATTTTTATTCAACTAGAATTTTTAGTTTCATAATTATTTTATTTAGAGTTAACGATGAAGGTACTTCCGGTTACTTAATTTACGAAAATGTTTCTGAGAAACAACGTAAACTATATGAAAGGCCATTAAATGACCAAGAAATGCAATAAATTTAAAAATATCGTTAAAGCCAATTTCGAGAAAACCGCGAAAAACAAAAAATTCGGAAAATACCTAAAAATAACAAATAAAGTTGTATTTTCGGTTATTGGATTTTAATTAAATTCTTACTCTAGCATACAAAGGTACCTAGGGCGTCAAATATAGATTTTCATTTATTTACGACTTTCAGTTTCGTAGTTATTTTATTCAAAGTTAATGGTTGGAGTACTCCCGGTTACTTGTTTTGCGGAAATTTTTTTGAGAAACCGTCTTAATTATATGAAATCTCAGTGAATGCCTAAGAAACAAAATAAATTTAAAAAAAATTGTTACAGCCGATTTCAACAAAATCACGAAAAACCAAATAATGACAAGAGTAATGTGGCACTTACGGTTTTCGGATTTTCGTGAAATCGTTGCAGTCGCGTGCGAAGATATATGCGAACCCAAATATAAAATTTCGTTTATGTATGACTTTTCGTTTTCATGATATCCTGCTCATAGGCATGCGCACGCGCGCTCGCGGGTGAGCTCGTACACGCGCTCACACGCACGCATGCACGCGCGCACGCACGCACGCACCATGCACGCACCAACGCATGTACGCACGCACGCACACACCCATACTCCATGCGTGGGCTGTGCGTGTGATCGTGCGTGCGTGAATGCGTGCGTGCGTGCGTGCGTGTGTGTGTGTGTGTGTGTGTGGGTCTGCGTGTGCGTATGCGTGTGTGTGTGTGCGTGTGCGTGTGCGTATATGTGTGCGTGTGCGTGTGCGTGTGAGTGTGCGTGTGCGTGTGCATGTGCGTGTGCGTGTGCGTGTACGTGTGCGTGTGCATGTGCGTGTGCGTGGGCATGTGGGTGTGTATGTGCAAGCTTTCGCGCGCGCGTGCCTACGTGCGTTCGTGCATGTGTAGGTGCCAGCGCGCGCGCGGGAGTGTTGGTGCGTGCGTGCTTGTGTGCGTGCACACGATAACTCAAAAGCCATAAGTTCTAGAATAACAAAATTTTATATTTGGGTTTGTATCCATTTTCGAACGCGATCGCAACAATCTCGCTAAAATCGGACAACCGGAAGTGCCACTTTATTCTTCTCATTTTTTGGTTTCTTGAAAATTTTTCGAAACCAGCTAAACGATTTTTTTTAAATTTGATATATTTCTTACAAATTCAATGACCTTTCATATAATCTAAGTACTTTTCATAAAATTTTCCGTAAGTCGATTAACCGGAAGTACTATCGCCGTTAAGTCTGAATAAAATTACTATGAAACTAAAAACCCTAGCTAAATGAAATATATTTATGGTCACAATCACTTTAGTGTGCGAAATCAAGAATTTGGTTAAAATTGAATAACCGGAAGTACCGCCTTATTTCTGTCATTTTTAAATATTTTCCGAATCTTTCGTTTTTTGAGATTTTATCGAATTCGGCTATAACGATTTATTTAAAATTCGTTGCATTTTTTAACCGTTTAACTTCCTTTCATACAATCTAGGCGGTTACTCAGAAAATTATTTCAAATCGAGTAACTGGAATGGCTTTCACTGTTAACTCTGAATACAACAACTATGAAACTAAAAGTCCTAAGAAAAAAAAAATGTGCATTTGAGCTCATAATTGTTTTATTCTGAAAAATCAACAATTTAGTTAAAATTGAATAACAGCAAGTACAACTTTATTTCGGTTATTTGTGTTTTCTAAATTCTTCATTATCACGCTTTTCTTGAAATTTGCTCTAACGATTTTTGTTAAACTTAGTATATTTCATAAATATTTAATTTAGTTTGATATTAACCAAGTAGTGTCCCTAATAAATTTTGGAAGATCGAGTAACGGAAGTATTTGGAGTATTAGTTGTGAACAAAATATCTCAAAAAGTAATCATTATATGAAAATCAAAAATTATATTTAACTTTTACATGTTACATGTATGAGGCGACAAAAATTTAGTTAAAATCGAATGACTGAAAGTGCCACTTTATTCTTGCGATTTTCAAGTTTTTTGCGATTTTCTCGAAAAAGTTTTTAACAATTCTTTTTGAAACTTGCGACAGTTCTAATGTTTTTGATATCATTTTACGTGAATTTAGAGGTTTTCCTGAAAAAATTCGTTGAAGCGAGTTATCAGAGAAAATCTCTAGAGATAAGCAGGGTTTTGCGTGTCCAATAACTTGGATGGGTGACCGTTACAATTACGATTCCCCAAATATATGTAAAAATATTTTAATCGTTTGTGGACATTTACATATTTGTATATCTATTTACGTAAGAGAAAGTTGTTTTTTCACACTAGATTTTTAAAAATTGCTTTTGAGAGAGCGTATAAAACAATATTTGATTATTACAAGTTGAATTAGGCAAATTATTGTGCCATTCCTCTGAATACTGTTACAAATCCAACTAGAAAAATCTAAAGCGTGTCAGAGTATTTTTATCTTAAGTGCAGGATGATGACACGCAAAGTCAGAAATGCAAATTAATTTTTAGGTGTAAAATTAAAATTTGTCAATAAATAAATGCTTAGCTGTATTTATATTTAAACACATTTTAGTACGATGCATGAGTAAACTCTATTATTATTATTATTATCAGTTATTAATAAATAACTTCTTCAAAATTGTTAAAAGAATTGTATACATCATTTCTAAATTCTTTCAATTGTAGTAGCAATCCCCTTATCCTGTTATTTGTGGCAGTAAACAAATCACGGCGTGTCTGCTACAGCTTTAGAAGTGTGTTATTGTAGATTGGTACTGTTAGGTAAGTCAGTTATTATTTTATGAATAATTTAAAAGTTTTAGTCTAAATGCAACCGTAGGCAGCTCGTTTTTACTTTCTCTTACATATATGAAATATAGAATAGAGAAAGTATGTTTTCGTCCAAAATTTTCGATGTCAAAATTTTAGTGGAAATACACGTTTTGGGGCTCCCTGAGTCCGAAAA
>JAHWXV010013129.1:0-18131 GCA_024586415.1 Phrixothrix hirtus | reverse complement strand
TTAGATGTCGTCTACCTAACGCTATTAGTTTTGTTCACTGTAATTTTGACTACCATTTTGTTTTGTAAAATTAATTTTTGCTTTGATAAGCGTTAACGGAAAGTGTTTTGTTTTCGACTATTTTAGAGTATTTTAGTTTTAGGAATGTTAATTGTAACATAAATTTCTTATCCCTTATAGATATCGGGTGGCCTATATCCCGTTAAGGCAAAAATTAATAACCCAGTTTGTCATTTTGGTGTTCCGAAAGGGATAAAAATTTAAAAGTAGTTTTAGTTAACTTTGTTATTCTTTTTTGTTTATATTTATTGCCGAACTCGCTCACGGTAATAAACGAATGTCTTGTTATACTTCAGTTGTATTTCATTTCTTGTTCCAAGAACCTGGCTTTCTTTAGATTATGGTAGCACCAAAACTCAGAAGCCGTCGTACAGATTATCGTGTGAGGTGTACGTACGAGATATGAAGGTACATACGGCTGGCGCCCTTACAGGTATATGATTTCTTTCACTTCCTATAGGTACTATCTGCGAATTGTGGACGAGAGCCAAAACTAGCGTAACAAAGCCGCCCACCCCACTCTCCAATTAATTGCTACTGAGATAAGCCGCGATAAGTTTCGTTTTCTATTGCAACACGAACAACCGAAGGGTTGTTGTAAATTCCTACGTGGCAGTATGTAAAGATGATAATAATTTTATGTGCACTTAAAAATATTCTAGTTCAATAGAAACAAAATTAAAGAAATCCATTTATTTTAAACATAAATACAGTCTTATAAATGAGGCGTATATTTGCAAAAGTGGCTAGATCCATATTTTTTCAAAATTAACCTAACAGTAGAAAAGTATACTTAAAGAGATGCTTTATAACTAGTATATTTTAAACTGTAGCAAAACGAGCTAGTTCCTACAGAAACGTGCATTTCAATTTATATATAAGTTGCAAATGCGGCTACATCCATCTTTAAATTTGTTCTGGCATTACACATGCTCATTGGCAATCCTGGCAGCTGTTATTGTAGCATACGTATTGTTCTTTGTAAGTAGCAAAAATATTTCCGAATATTATGTTGTAAAATATCTATCAGAATGGAAATTAGTCTTAAAGAATCTCCTGCTAATAAATCACGAAAACGAGTTTGTACTCCAAGTGAATTGAAACGAAACCAAAAAAAGAACCGCAGGTATGTATTCATTTCTAAGCTAATTTTTTATGTTGTTTTTAGTTGTTGTGAAATGAACTAATTGTTTAAATTTTTACAGGTATGTGTAAGCCTTAGGGCCTATAAAACCCAATTGTAAACATGTGACAAAAAATAAAGCAAACAAATGGTTCAAACTGACCAGAATAGAAATAAAAACATTTCATGATAATTTTTATGCACATACAACAAAAATTGCTCAAGATGCAATTGTTTTAAAATGTATTTCGAGCGTTCCAGTAAAAAGACATAGATCAGTTACCGATGCTCGTGAAAATCCTATTGTACAACAAATATTAAATATTTTGTCAAAGTGAATATAAAATCAGTTCCTGTTTGTCGCAATGCGTTTTTGAATATTTTAAATTTAAAAAAGCATCGCATACAAGGTGTCGCCAAAATATTTCTTTCTACTGGTATCTTTCCAAAAGAAATGCGTGGTGGTGATCGCCGTACTAAATTGTATAATAATAAACAACATTCGGTTATAGAATTCATAAAAACATTTCAATACATTGAGTCTCATTATTATCGTTCGAAATCATCTGTTCGAGTGTATTTAAGCAGTGAATTAAATATTATGAAAATGCATTTCATTGCAAGTAAAATGCGCTTATTTGAGCAAGATTCAATATCGGCTTGAGAACACCTCGCACGGATGTGTGTTCAAAATGCCTTGAACTGACAGAAAAATTAAAAACTGAAACTGATCAAACCATTAAAAATGCATTATTATGTGAAAAAACTATTCACAAACTGAAATATAGGGCATTTTATGACATTTTGGAAGAGAAGGAGAATAACGTAATTACCATGTCATTTAATTGCCAAACAAATTTTGCAATACCAAGAGTTCCTGATAAAATTGTGTATTACAAAAGGCAATTATATTTCTATACCTTTACCATTGTAAAAGGCAGTTCTAAAAACCCATTAAAAAATAACGCATTTTCCTATGTATGGAGGGAGCAAGAATATTCAAAAGGATCTGATGAATTCTCTTCATGTATTTAAGATTTTTATTGACAAAGTTGAATTTCTGTTATGCCTTCACCTTGCGTTGCGTTGCGGATAGATGTGGAGACCAAAATAAGAATAGTATTTTTATAGGAATGCTAGCATATTGGTTGCACACTAAAGCACGCGCCACTTTAAAAAGGGTTGAAGTTATATTCCCTATTGTAGGTCATTCTTTCCTACCACAAGACAGAGTATTTGCAAATATTGAGAAAAAGTTTCGAAAGATTGAAATATTAATAAAACCAGAGGAATACTTTGACATTATAAAACAGCATGCTTCTGTATCGTATTTAGGAAAAAATTGTTCTTTATATAATTGGAAAACCGAATTGGACAAGGTTATTAAATCACCTGCTCAATGGCATTTTAAATTTCGTCCTATCAAAAGATTCATTTTAACAAAATCGAGAAAGATGGAAGTTCTAATTCAAGGCGAAGAAGACTACCGAACTGACCCTGGAGTTCCTAGAAGTTTGATGAAATATGGAAAACAAATTAACAATATAAAGTTAAAGGAAATACCACCAGGTAAGATAATAAAAGAAGATAAGCTGTAAGATATTGATAATATTCTTACAAAACACTGGATTAAAATGGCAAGAAATTAGTCATTTAGAATTTTATAAAAGCATACTAACAAACAATGGACTACTTTCTGAAGCTGCTGGAATTCCCATTTGCGAAACCTCTGATGAAATGCCACATCCAAACATTTAAATAACATTTTTATTTGTAATGTTTTGATTAATTTAGTGTGTTGCATTATATTTTTTTCTAAGCTTAGTAAACACAAACTTATTTGAAACGTTTTTGTTATTATTAATAAAAATACGCACATTCGTACATTTAGAACATTAATGTTACAAACAATAAAAACATAAATAATTAATAAATTATAAGGAAATATAATATATCCTTAAATTTGCACTTTGTTTCAAAACCAGTCACATCCACGTTTTCGTTGCAGAATGGTCCGTATCCGTATTTCAATTGGTCCTATTAAATTTTATGTATGAACAGGATTTCTAAGTTTTTGCCAAATTCAACTTTTGCTATAAGTAATGTGTCCTAATAATAAAAATATACGTATTGCTGCTTTGTTAAAAGTTACACGTTTTTTGCTTATTACTGAAAATTGTATAAAACAGATGTAGCCGTTTTTGCAAATAGGCGCCTCAAATATTTATTGACGGCAAACATCTTTAACAGATACATACGAGTAATAAACAATAATTTCATATGTGCACATAATTTTAACAAAAATAAAATATATAGTAAACATATATAGCAATGATACAGAGTTAAATATAGTACCACACCTTAATACAAAAGTATAACAGTAGGGTAGCTCAAAAATGCAATCATATAGGGTTTCAATCAAAAGGTTGGTATAAGCTAAATAGATCAAAATTTGTGTAATGGAATTCACTATTAGTTAAGCATAACATTCAGTTCATGCTTAAATTGAACTTGTAATTTGTCCTAACCAGTTCGACATAAACAAATGTATATATAGTGTACGTGTTGTAGTATTAATTTCTAAAAATGATATAATAGTGTCAATCCATCTTAGCAGAAAGTAATTTTTGAATAATCGGCAGATCTGCTAGATTTAATCGTTTTCGTAATGACTTAATATTTAAATAATATAATACAGCCTCATAGTTACATACGAAAAATGTCCAAATTATATTTTAATATAGCTCAATGTTTTGCAGCAACATTAACAAAATAAAACACATACTGCTTCCAGTTTTGAGTAATATTTTGAAACATATACACCTATCTATAAGTCATTATCGTACATGTAAAAACTAAATAAATTACAATGTTACCTTTACTAGGTTGGTTATGTTAAATGTAATTTTGAAAAACTAGTTATTAGGGTAAAATTCTCGTTTTCAAAATGAAAATTGCATACACGACGACTATTACATGCTTGCTTTGGTAACATGCTAACAAGTAATCCTTATTATCGCAAAGCTTTAACCGCATTTTAATAATGTCTGAATATATTATATTGCACGGAAATCTATATTTGCTCCCGCCATGATAATATTTAATAAAGCACACAGCTCCAGCCACTGTAATTCAACTGAAATCGTAAACAAATGATTAAGTTATTGATTTTAATTGTTAGTTTGACTTACCAAAAGTATAACCTCAATTTATTCACCCTTTTGCCATGCTATTTTTATATTTTCGAAGATTTCCGTTCAAGTTCGTATTAACGGTGACATCTATCGGGATGTGAGACATTGAAACTTTATATTTGTTTATACCACTAGAGTGCTCAGCCCTTGGAGTATACCTAAAGGAATACAAAAAATTCTGTTCAATACTCGTGCGCTGTCACATTTCGGGCTGTCGATCTTCTTTACTGAATTCGGCTTACGCTCATTCTGTAAAAATCGATCTCGGGCACAAAATATGAAGTGACAGCGCATTTGTATCGAAAATAACTATTTGCACTTGATTTCTGCATACTAACCAAAAACATCTAAAGAAGCGCACTTTTTATAATTTTAACAGTTTATTAATAATTAATTAAATACAAATAAATATTGCTTTCAGGCATGACAACAACAATAGGTTTAGACTGGCAACTCTCCATCCTTTTTAAAGTTTAGAACACTTTTCCCATATGTAACTCGATCACCATTTAAATCTACCAGTAGCGGATATACAATAATTTACGCAGGGAGTCACTTTTAAATTATTATATACGTATGCCTAATATCACTTGGAAATTTAAATTACAATTCATTTGTAGTGTAAAAATGACTCATTGTAATATTTTTAATTGAGGATATTACATTTACTTCATAAAATAAGATACTCTTGAAATTACGATTTTTGGTATTGAGTGCAAAAATCTTAAACCGTATATAGGTGATTGGTATTCACTAAGTATTGTAAGTTGTCTAAATTTCATCAAATTCTTATAATTCTTGTGTAGGCAATTATTTTCTTGAAAAACCATTTTGAAAAGAATTTCTGCAACTATTTAAAATCACATAAACAGTACTGCCGAGCGACAACTTTTTCTGATCAATAAAATGCCTTTTATTGTAAAAATGTTCAATTTCTTGTTGTAAAGCCACTACTACAGCTTCAACAATTATTTCTACTACTGGATGATTTTCCTCAAGTATTTTTATTTTATTAAACCAATACGTGCTAAATAATACAGGGATATTCTTTATTTGAACTAAAACAGTATAGTTTTTAAATAATCATTATTACACTTCGTCAATTATCGCATATTTTTGATTATGTTAATTTAGTTATCAACCAAATAGTTCGCGATATTGCTGCAGTGATGGAGCTAGGATTAAATGTCAAAACCATTTTTGGTATAAAAATATAATTCAATTTTTAAAATCTCTTTATTTACATGTACAATATGCCTTTTAAATTCTAGAAATATAATATAATTATGGAGTGCGGTGCTCTTTCATCACAAGAGAGATATAAATATACTGACTAATGTTTCTTTAAGCGTATTACAGATACCACTTCTCTCCGTTACGAAATTAAACTAAATTATCAATACTTACGCCCTCTGCTATCAATGACCAAAAGGATGACAGTTTTCACACCCTTAAGGCTAATCCACCAAAAAGATAAAGGTTAAAACAAGGTTCTATTCTGTTGATTTGAAAAACGCCCTTACTCAATGAAATTGTCTATGCGTCATCCTAAGTCTTTTCAGTTTTTCAACAGCATACGGCCTGTTTATCCTTTAGACGAAGTAAAATTCAATTGTTGAGGTCACTTTAAAGAAGGGATTACTTTGCCTGTGAAATATCATGTATTCTAAAAACACTGTAACGGTAAATATATCAAAAATAGTTTATATATTAAATTGAACTTATTTGGAATAATATGAAATAATAAGACATTTCCTTCGATACCGTTCCTACTACATTTTTTATTAATTTTGCCGTTAACATGACCTAATAAGGTACAGGAAACAATAATTTAATTTTTATTTACGAGTATTTGGATTTAAAACAAATAAGTACATAACTCGTTTGAATAGTACCCTTTTATTTTGGGTGTTCAATGAATTTATCTACTTCCTGTTACTGCAGACTAACTTTACAGGTAATCATTGTGGATCTCCAAAAATAACAATTACAGTAGTTAGGTTCAAAAATACTTATTTTAATAAAATGATAATTTACGAAATGCTCAAGGCAAAACCTTTCCATTGCCAACTTCATAACTCGAACCATTTATACTGTCAAATATTTGGTCCATAAAGCTTACACAATCGACAGTTTCTTTAACAGAATTTTCCATAATACTTTGTTTGCTTGAAAGATGATATGTAAATTCAACAAATATTAAAGAAAAATCTTACCATATTTTATTACTCATTTTAAAATTGAAGTACAGTACGGACGGGAAAATATCTGGATAGCGTACTTAACCTTCATTCCTTTAAATTTGCTTTAAAAACGCGGCAGTCGGTCAATTTGAACCCAATTTTATTTTAAAATCTCTTCCATCAAATTCATAAAGTTGCTAAATATATTTACAACTTGCTTTTTTCTGAACATTGTTCATAACAAATTTTACATCGTGATTGTTTCGTATGCCCTTCAAAAGATGTGATCGATCATAGAAAGCAAGAATGTTATGTACTTGAATGCTATACAATTGTAGATCACTTTTTATAGCTGGCATTCTTTATGGCATTTGCATTTGCAAAATATTGATCTCATATTGTATCTACAATAATAAGGCAGACATCAAATAAGATTTCAATTACCATTTTTACAATATTCTTGATTTGAATACCATTCATTCCACCCTTACTGAGATGCCCAGAAACAGGCTACTTCCATTTCTTTTTTAAGCTTTTAATTTGGACCAATTACAGACCTTATCAACACCTATTTAATGACGCTGTTATAGTTATCTATGCTTTATACATAGTCGAATAACAAATAAATGGAATATGATGGCCGGTGTAAATGATTTTCTTTTCCAGTATCAAGAATGAGATTATTAGTTTACATGAGAAGATTAGTAAATCATATGTTGCTGCCAATAATGTACTTGTTTTAATAGCAACATAATTGGAAATAGCAAGTAGCATATTTCTTTCTAAACAGTACTTGCGCTACACAAGATTTAAAGTTACTAAATATCTATGGTATTGAAAAATCGATACTTAAAGGCCTTAATATCTTAGCATTAGTATGTGATCAAGGCTCTAACTTTGTTAACTTTTTTAAAAATATGGAAATTAACTGTGAAAAACCTTGTTTTGAGGTTAGTTATTGCAAAACATTTTTTTTGTCGATGTTCCGCAACTATTGAAATGTACCGCAATAGTTTTCTTTATGTAATATTATTAGAATAGATATTACTATTTATAAGAAAATGATGTAAAATTGTAATATATGCTTATGTTTCAAAATAAAAATTGTAACAGTTAAACAGTATTTTTATTATATCAGTTATATTACCAATTTAAATTTTTATTTTCTTCAAATATGTACCTAAATCAGGACATTTTTATATATACTCAGTTTTTATATGTATCTATAATAGCCATCGGGTGCATTTCATTTAAATTTAAAACCATTACATCGTTTCAAAGAACTGTAATAACCAATAAATAAGACTTTTCTATTTAAGATTGCTTTTTAATTTTGGTCTGTGTTTATAGAAATCTTAAATTGCGACTAAACTACGCATAATAGAAAAAAATGTTTAATATAAAAGTGATAGCATTTTGAATGCTGTGATAATGCTTTCTGTTTAAATTAATTTTCTATATTATATAATAAACAGAAATATACCCTTATGTGTATGTTTTTGTACTACAAAGTGTAAACTTAATTTATTTGATATACGTAGCTAGAAATTATGTCAGTTTTAAAACAACCCTTAGTTTATTTCTTAAGCCGCCTCTGTATAAATGTTAGTTCCAAAGTAATCCGTCATTCCAAACGCGCAGAGAAAGTCGCAACTGATTACTTGGTCTTAAAATTTCAAAGCCGCCGAAAGCAAGTGAAACTACTATTTATGTTTATACTGTTGTTACAGTAAGAATTATTTAAGAAACGTCATAATGTTATAAACGTACTTATAAAGGTATTCAATTAAACAGCAAAGTCAAGCCTAAATAATTATTATTTCTAATAAACAAATATAAGTAATTGGAAATAAAATAAAATAATTAATAATTTAATTATTTACAAAATTGGATAATTTAAATTATAATTACATTAATTAGTGCATCTTAAATCACATATTGAACAAAAGCTTCTCATTAATGTGTTAAAATATTAAGAGAAAAATAATTTGAAAGCCAGATACAAATTGAAACGCACATAATAGTAAGGAATGATAAGATTATTTAATTAACAATGAAATTTTAAATTTTAATACAGGATAAAACCAAAGGTAAGTGATTATTTAAATTAGTCTACTATGTAAAGAGGGGTGGGAGCATCAATACAATTAATATTTTTTTAAATTCGAGATCAATAATAAATCTTTTATGCAAAATTACAAATATATATTTGTTAAGTTTGATAATTGTTAGACTAAAACATATTTTAAAATATGACAATTAAAACTTACATAGTTAAAAAGGCGGGAATTTTGATAGGCTGAAAACAAATACGACATATTTTTGAAATAAAATCAATTTTTTTTTATTAAACCATGAATAAAGGAAATAGATATTCTAAATAAACCCCATTATATATTTCAAAATTTGCTGAAAATGTTAATTTTACTAGCACTTGCAGAGAAAAAATAATTAAATGATATGGAAAAAAAGGAAGGTTTTCGTACACATTTAAAACATTTGTGGATTGTCAGAGATATTTAAAATATTCTATTTTAAATTTGGCAGCTTATACAGAAAAAAACGGTTTCAGTTACAATTTTGTAAGACGCGTTTTGTTTGCAGAAATTGTGACGTTACGGTTTTCTTTAATTTTGTTGCGAAGAAAAATTATTTATATTTTGATTTTCCAGGCAACTGTCGCGAGGCTGCGTTCTGTCTTTACTGGACTTTTCTTTGAAGGAGGGCCTTATTGTTCATACCTAGCTAAATTGATTGATAAATAACAAGGCAATAAACTTTCGTAAGATATATTACAAATAAAAATAAATGGATGATTAATTACAAATAAAATTATTTACAAGATGAGTATGAAAGGTTCAAAATAGCTATATACAAAATAATAACGAAAGATTCAAAACAATTATGTAAACGTTCTCTAATACTAAAACAAATATGTAAAAAGTGAACTAAATGAAATGCTCGTTTAGGTGTTCTTTCAAGTTTACAACAATGGCAATCAAATATTGAATTTTAATTCGTAAAGCTCAATAAATGAATGTATTTAATTATCGGTTTGTTTCGGCTAGTGTTAATTTTAGCAACGGATGGATGATACTATTAAATTAGTATCAATTAAATTAATTAATTAGCACTTCTCATAAAAAGGCTTTCAACCAACGGTAATTAATTTCTACATGCCTTAAAAAAATACTCAAACGATTTAATAATTGATTTAAAGGATTTTATGCGCTCCTATCACATATACCTCTTGCGGTCTGTATAATAATTCGTAACGCCAGCTCATATGGCAAGAGCAACGAGAGGTGGCGTTTACGTATCCTTTATGCGGGTCTATCGGATTCCTTCGTCGAGTCGTACGTGCAACTGCGGCGCCGAAATTTAGACGGGCCTCGCACAATGTATTACGGTGACTTTCAGGATATTTGAGTTACCTTATCGCCAAAGCAATCGTTTAACTGAAAGATCATGACTAACCTTCGGCGGCGATGCCAGTTGCCCAAGCAACAAAGCGCTGTCGACGATAACGGAAAGGTTGAACAACTTCCAAGCGCAAACTAGGTTTGTCGGCTCGGTTATATATTTTAAAACAAAGGTTTAGAATCGCATTAGGCCGCCCTGGACGGTTTCCAGCGTCCTCCTCGTAGGCTCCTAACCCAGAGATGAAGGGTTGAAGCTTTCCTGTAACAAAAAACACCAATTAGTGGCCTGTTCGTGGATGAACTGTTGGACTGTGGGAGTGCTCAGATCTTCGTGGATTTGCGAATTTCGCATAAACCACGGAGCGTCTGTAGCCATGCGCAAGCACTTGTTTTGGATGACTTGCAGTTTCCTCATGTTTAACCTAGCAGCATATCCCCAGAGGGTTGCCGCGTAGACCATTGTTGGATGGATGATCGCCTTGTAGAGTCTAACCTTGTTTTCCAAGGAAAGTCTACTTCGGCGGTTCAACAAACCATACAATGATGCCACACCGGCTATTGCACGTGAAGTGCAATAGTCGATGAGGTCTTTCCACGTCAGCCGGGGGGTAAATACGACACCCCGATATCGAACTTCGTCCTCGCAAGGAATCGAAATGTTAAATACTTCGATTTTTTGTAGAAGGCGTGTCCTTCTACGCGTAAAGAAAACCTCGGTGCTCTTTCCGCATTGACGTCGATTCTCCACGTTTGGAAGCAAGTCTCCAACCCAAGAACCGCCGCTTGTAGGTTTCGGAGGGCTAGGTTTGGTTCTGGGGATTGGGATAAGACGGCAGTGTCGTCAGCGCAGAGCGAGAGTGTTGTATTTGTCTGTCTAGGTAGGTCACTGCAGAAGATGGTGTAAAGCAGCGGCGAGAGGAAGGAACCTTACGGAACCCCTGACTCTACGTTCCTCGGTCGCGAGCCATGCCCCTCCAACTTGATTTTAAATGACCTATCCTTAAGTTAGGACGTAATCAGTTGAATGAGCTTCCGAAGAAAGTTTGCTTCCAGCATCTTGCATAGCAATCCCTGGTGCCAAACCTTGTCAAACGCCTGCTACATTCATATCTTTAAAGACAAAGCATTCGGTGATTTCTTCAGCCAGCTGGAGTACCTGATGAGTGCTGCTGTGGCCCGGTTTGAAGCGGAATTGTTCGTCGGGAATGATTTTTGCGTTTTCGGTCGCATCTTTCAGGCGGTTCAGAGTTATTCGCTCTGCCAGCTTTCCCAGACAAGAGAGAAGGCTGATAGGGCGGTAAGTTTTTGTCTTTTCTGGGTTTGAGAAGGGCGATGACCTCTTCGAAGTATGAACATCGCGTTCACGATGTTTACTACTGCGGCGATTCTCTTGGGTGGGAAAGCCCTGAGGGCGGAGTTTGGTAAGTTGTCTGAACCTACGCCTTTCGCGGGTTGCATAGCTTTATGCAATCGCGTACCTTATCCGGGGAAGCGGGTAGGATGTAGGTAAGGTTTAAGTCGTCCTTGTCGTCGTTTCCAGCGGCGATACGACGTCTGACTGACCTTCCGATGCGCTTGACGAAATCAAGATCGGCGTGAAGGAAATTCAGAGAACATTGCAGCTCTAGACTGTCTACGAATGCCTCCGCCTTGTCCATGGGATCGTAGACTACACTGTGCTCGCCGTGAATCGGCGGCACGGGCATTCTACGGTTCCTTAGCACTTTGGCCATTCTTCATAAGGAATTGTCCTCCGTTTCCAGCGACTCGAGCTTCTCTCCCCAGGTACGGTTGTAGAGCTCCTTTAAGCTCCACTTCACTTGTGCTGCAAGACGATTCTTGAGCACTCGATCGGCAGGGTCAAAGTAGCGCTGCCAACAGCGTCTGGTGCGGTTATTCTCTCTGATGAGTTCCTTCAGATACTATGGGAGAACTCGCTCACTCGGCTTCCTCCTCATGTTCGTCGCAAACAGGGATAGAATCATTGATGCTAAAAGTGAGGTGGACGACCGATTCCTCCAAGTCATTCTCAGTACGTATCTTCTCGATACCACCGAAACTTTGCTGTAGCTTAGAGGAGAATGCTGGCCATGAAACTAGTCGTGCCATCTCGGGAGGATTGGCTTCCTTGTCTAGGAAACGCAAGACGTGATTGTGATTGAAATCAAGTTCCTGGATGGTAGTAAGTTCGTGATTGAAAGGAACATCTTTTAGAAGGATGTCCAGGACGTCACAGGAGCCTGGAGTTGAGATGAAGGTAGGTTCGAGTGATCCGTCAACGATGAAACTTTGATTAGTTTCAGAAAATTCATGCATTATTCTTCCATTTCGGTTGGTTCGCCGACTGTTCTATTATGGATGCTTAGCGTTAAGGTCGCCAGCTAGAATAGACGGAAATAGGCTTTCTAGTAGATTGTTCAAGTCTTGAGGGTCGATTGCTTCCCTTAGCGGTTGATAAGCAGCCACCAGACGAATCCAACCGTTGCGATCAGTATTTATAGATACTGCAGTCGCCTCTATGGTGTGGAGCTCTGGGAAAGGTTAAACATGATGGTCTATGCCTGATTTGACATAGATCGCCATGCCACCCTCGCGTGCGTTGGGTCGGTCGTTCCTGTAGAAGGAATAGTTCCGGAGTCGGGGTGTGTCTGTGGCACGTAGATAAGTCTCGGAGACCAGGATTACGTCCAAACTGTACCTTTCGACGATGTCTCGGAGTTCATCCCGTTGCCGTAGAAGTCCGTTGGCGTTTCAGTAGGCCGTCTGTGAGGAACTAGCTTTAAATGGTGTATTATCCATTTACGGGCAGGAGGAAAATAAGAAAATTATGTCTATATGATAAGGGCGACGGTGATGCCGATATCGCTGTCAGCTTTACCGATCACATCTGCGACCTTACAGGCGACCTGGGAGTGTTTGGGGACATCTATGGAAGCGAGAAGCTTGAACAGGCTTACTATGCTTAGTGACCACTTTCTTGCCGGCTGGAAGCCTGGCTGGGCGTTTCACCGAGTAGGCGGAGCCTGTAGGAATTGCCGAACTAGTGGCAGTGGGGTTTATAGCTGGGAGACTAGGGAAGTCGGAGCTTCTGGAGGTGGCCTTGGCATAGGAGATGCCAGGGCGGATCGCCCGTGGTGGCTACCGCTGCGCCAACCTTGGGAAGCATTTACAACTGCGAAAGATCGCTATGTGACCCTTCCTATAGTTTTCACAGGTCGCTGGGGCCTCTCTCGGCTTCACTCAGTCCTCAGAATGGTGATTGCCTGCGCATTTGACACACTTTGGAGGCGCGTAGCACAGACCTTGAGAGTGTCCGTACTTCTGGCATCGGTGACACTGGCTAATGATTATACGGCGTCTCGGCGATTCAACACTGGCAACAAGGCGCAGGACATCCTTGATGTCGAAGATTATCTTCGCCTTAGCGCTCTTAGTCAATATCACCAATACCAGCTGTCGGCTACGCATGCGGTTCACCGAGATCACCGGAAAGCCTCGGGTGCTCAAGTCTGAGACTATCTCCTTATCGCAGACGGCCTTCGGGATGCCCTGGATGATAACCTTCAAAGACTTTTTCTCCGCGAGCTTGAACGCATGGAAGGGAACCTTCTTCATGTCCAAGAATCGCGTCATCGCCCTGAAGTCATCAACTGAAGCAGGATAGATGGTGATTCCATCCTGAGTCTGTTTGACCTTAACGAAATTGATTCGCTCGGCGGTGAATTCCCTGATGAGGTTCACCAAGTCGTCTTTCTTCCGAATTACGACGGAGGGAATGCTTGACTTGGGTTTCCGGATAACTGGCTGGGCTTGGGAGGTGGTAGGTTCGGACTTATGTTCTACAACAGTTTTGAGCGGGCCGAAACTATTGAACAACTTTGCCGGACGAGGCGCGGAAGCCGAGAGACTGGCCCTTTTCATCCCCTTGCGCGTTTAATAAGGGGTAAATCCCCCTTTTTCCATATCCTCGGGTTGAGGCTGGCTACTGACGGCTGCAACCTCCTCCGGCACGGAGAAGATCGTCAAGGATGACAGCGCTGACGTCACCGTCTCAACGAGGTAGGGAAGGATAGTCTGGCCGGAAGCTGGCTAATCCTGTCTTCTACAGCTATGCAGGTTTTCTCGCTTCTGACTGTACAGGTGTTAATCACTGTTTTCCGTCGCAGTCGCCCGTTTTCGGCCTGCCGGAACTCAATTGGTTTGCCAACTGCTGGACCTTGTTTATCAGTCACTTCATCTGCTCTTCCATGGACATCTTCGGATTTTCTATCTTCTTCAGAGGGCTAAAAAGCATTGGACGCTGAAAAGAATTCCTTGTTAATTTAGTGCTGAGGAGCACTAAGCTGTGCTAAAAATCACAAAACACTGGATTACTACACGCTGCTTGTAGCTCTTCACACACTCGCCTCCGAAGCGAGTGCTGGATGTTCACAGGGGGTAGAGCCAATTCGCTTTGCAGCAAGCGAAGGCCTACCAACTACTTATCATTACACCTTACGAATTCCAAAGAGCGCTAAGAAGCGCTGAAAATGCACACAAACGCATAGTTTTAAATTCATAACAAATCAATCTTCAAGCATCGTCGTTCTTGACTTGAAGTATCAGATTCTAGAGGCCTTTACTTGCATGATATCATATGTTTAAAACTGCGGATTCATTTTTAATTAATTTAAAATACTTATTTAAGATTTGGCTAGTTTTTAACCAGCGCGCAGCGTAAAATAAAAGAAATATTTTTATAATACTTTTAGAATTTTTAACTTTCTAAAAGATGAATACCCAATAGTTTTGAATCTTGATTGAATTTAAATGATAATAGGATATTATGTGAATGTGAGTCATATACATAGTGTCGTCAAATAATTATTATCACAAAATAGTCGAATTTGCAAGCGCCCTTACGATATTTACATAACTAATTTCAAACAATAGCTGCATTCTTAATATTTCAATTCCAAGAACTAATTTGTTTTAGATAACAGAATTTATATCATGGCTATTATACATAACTGAACATTTAACATAAAACTTTAGTTGAAAACTTGATCATGGTGATTATTTTATGAAAATATAAATACAAAAAGCGAGAAATAAATAAATATAAATAATCTTAGAAAAAACAACTTAACTATTCGGCAAGAGGCAATAGTACCTTACACTACTTACCATAAAGACACAACATTGACAGAAATGCTAGCGTAAAGTCAATGATAGACAATGTTAATAAAAGATACTTAAAACACTTAAATAAAACATTGGTTTTCAAATATGTATGGGCCCCTACTACGAATTGTATGAAGTAAAGCAAACTTATAGTCTTGTTTCTCGATTAATATAAAGGAAAATTTATAAAACGTACAATAATAGTATAAAATTTCTTTTTAGGTAGCATTAATTCATGTACAAAGTAGTATACAACAATGGATAGAACAAATGATAGCGAACATCAGTAAATGACATCCATTTATATAGAATTTGTTCTAAGTATTATCGAAAATTTAAAATTGAAGGAAATAGAACAGACGCTGTATTCTACGATAGAATAGCTTAAGGTAAAGACCTACTTCAAATTGAATTCTTGTAAAGGCTATTTTTAGTTTCAGTGAAATTCTGATTGACCTCTTCACGTTTCATGTCTTTCACAGTGTTCCTATGCACTAGTTTCATCATAATCCTGTCTATATTAATCAAATTATCTGGTAAGTTTTGCTTTTTTTATAATACTGTTTTATGTAAAATAAAAAGCGCATTAATGAATATTGTATATACCGACACAAGAATCGCCAGAATTATCGATCAAATATTTATTACTGGTTTCTCAAAAAAATGTACCCTCGCCGTGGTCTAAAATTAAATACCCCTTCATAAAATATTCAAATAGGGCAGTACAATAATGTAAATTTGGCTTAAGAGTAAAGTATTATGAAATCAAAAACATAATGCCCCAGAGCAGGTCGTAACTTATGCATCAGGATTGCCAATATTTAGTTAAGAATACGGCAGCATCTTAGAAGTCATCTAACCACTTCTTGACGATGAAATGAAATGTCAATTATCATAAGGGACAATAAACTAATGCAAAGCAAGAAATTTGAAATTAGAAAACAAGATAATGGCATTTCTTCCCTAAATAGTTGCCATTTTATGTTTGAGTTTATTTTAAACTAATGGAATTGGCCTAGGTAGTATTAGAAGTTTCGCATTTTTACTAGAAACCTCAATTAGCTGTTTACATCGAACCTCAGTGTAAACGACAGGTCTATTTGGTATATTGTACTAGTGTACAGTGTGATCCAACTTCGATGGGATTAAATGGGTAACTTTCTTATTAGCGCAGATAAATGAAAACGGCTTAAGTACTCGCGATACCTTTCTTCATACTTATTCCACTACTGTTAGCAGAAATAAGCTAATGTCTTTTGTTTTTTCCATAAAGGAAAAGAGTGACAAATGGCTGATTACTTGAATTTGCTGTAACTGGTTTATTTTCGGAGCTAAAACAATAGTATATTACAAGCCGAGGCGGAAAGTATCGCATTTCTCTCGAGAAAAAAAATAGTTAACCGAGGTCGTAAAGACGAGGCGAACTATTTCTCGAGAGAGAAATTATACTTCCGCCGAGGTTTGTATACTATTTTATTCACAATCATTCAAAATACCGTTAAAAAGTTGACATTATTCATAAAATTAATGATAATCGTTCAATAATTTTTTGACACTTGCTAACAATTGCTCATTTTCAAACCTCTAAAAAGTTAGAAAACTATGTGAATAAAATAATTTTAGCATTTTTATGCTCTTTTTAACGTAAAATTCACTCGTTTTTTCTAGCGTTTTCATAACTGCGTTGTAACTCAAAGTTGATTTTTTTGGATGTGACTTTAAAATATACCTCATTTCACAAACTTTCCAAAAATATATGATGCGTCATACTTATTTGCAATAATAAGTTCTCTAGAACAAATTTTGTTTATAAATCTTATCTGAAAATAAACAACAAACATATGAAATCTAATCTAATAAATTAATTAGATTAAATATGTATACGCCCAATTTCTCTTTATATTATTTAAACATATGAAACCCTTGAAATATAAGCTTGATCAATATTTAAAGAAAACAGCGAACTCTAACAAACATTAAACAAAATTTACAAACACTTTTCGAAGTGCCCGTCATTATTAGAAATGCACATGTTGCAGCTAAGTCTCAAAGATTTTGTTGTATTCAAAATTTATAGTAATTGAACTACTTCTAACGTTCTTTCTTCCTCGGTTACATTTATAAATTTTATTTTTCAAACATCCCCATAAAAAGAAATACAAAGGATAAAAGTCAGGTGAACATACTGGTCATTTTATGGGCCCTGCGTCCCAATACAGTTATTAGGAAAGATGGCATTTAAATAATGATGAGCCAGGACATCGTCTTGTTGAAAAATAATCATTCGTCTCTCTTCTAGAAGAATATTATCAAAAAAATCTTCCGGATTGTGTTCTAATGTTTGGATATATCTACCAGAAGTAAGAAAAGTATGACATGCACAGTTTCTGTACCAATTCCTTTTTTAATACTTGCCATTACTTGGTTTCTCAATTTAGGGACACTGTCCTTTGAATTATTTCTCATTGTCCTTACACTAAACCGTTCATCATAAGAGGCTAATACTCTTTTACAATCGCAACCTGATTTATTTTTGAGAGAAGCATCATATTTTTACATGCTTTTAATTTTTGTGCTGTAGAATGTATTCTGTCAAGTACTTCAGCCGTTTCTCGTAGTGATCTGCCTTGGCTATACAATTTCACTACACAAACTGATTATATTGCATTAAATATACTATTGGAAATGCATAACTTACAAAATAAGATAAGTGGACAAAAGCTCGAGTATACCCCATTTGCAGTATTATTTTACAAATTGTACACTCAATTTTTTGTAATGCAAGTATGGAACTTTTGTTACAAGAAAGTAAACTATTAAAGTTTTAATATAGCTTTTACATTATAGATGCTTATTAAATAACCTGCTTTAAATAATAAACCTTTTTCCTAGAAAATGTTTATATTTTAATACGTAATACGACAAAACTTATATATATATATATATATATATATATATATATATATATATATATATATATATGAAA
>JAHWXV010013120.1:0-19684 GCA_024586415.1 Phrixothrix hirtus | reverse complement strand
AATTATTAATCTTCGTAATCTTCATAAAAAATGCTGTAAAACTTACATGTTATCTCAAGTAGTTGGAATTGTTTATCGTTTGGGATCAAACCGTTTTTATTGCGTAGCTCGATGAATTTGAAGTGCAGTAGGGTACTTGTGGAGTTTTTTGGGAAGCACTATACGTCGCCTACAATTTAAAAATGTTAACCTTCTTTGTATAGAAATCACAAAGGTTAAGACAAGGTCAAGCTGCTTCTGCCATCAAGTAGACCTTTTTGAATCATAAAACTTTTGTTTGAAACATTTTTCTGCAAAACTTATACTTTCTGAGTTATTTAGGTGTATCCAGACTTTTGGGACACCCTGTATACACATTCAACGCGATTATATACAATTTCAACAGTTAGAAAATTTTGAAAAAGACCAAATTGTGGGCTCAAATAAAGCTAGTGAGAGAACAGTTAGATGGAATTGCCTTTACTGTAATGTGATCCTAGTAAACATGCCCTACTGAATAGAGGAGTATTAGGATACAACTTCTGGACGTCCGAGAATTGTTTAACAACAAGAGACAATTTCGAAATAATTTGGTGGTGTCCTTGCAATCTAAAGTTTGCCAAATGATTTCCTGTGTCAAGGATTACCATCAGCGGAAACATTTTTGTTGCGGTTTTCGTACATTTCGTCCTTTTTTAAATTCTGCCACCCATTCCGTGACATATTGCCCATCGGCTGCAAACCATATAGTCTCTGTCGACGAATATAGATATTGTTAGCAGCGGCGTTATTGACTCAGAAAGGTTTGAAGTTATTAAGGAGAAAGAAGAATCAATGAACATATTTAGAACCTTGGTATGGGGACTAATTTATGATGAGAAAATCACCTTTAGTAATTATCAGATGCACACTAATAGCAGATAGTTAAGACATTGAAATATTACAGCCAATTTCAGGTTCATATACTGAAGCAAGATAATAGACTATATACTTCGAGATCAACTGCAGCCTTCTTAGAAACCAGTGATATAGAAACCTTTAATTGATCTGCATTATCTCCGGTCTTACTACTCAATGTATATGTGTGGGGTATTATTAATCCTAAATTGCACCGATTATCTCAATAAGTCTAAATCTCCTTAAAATATGTATTGAACAAGCGTATAATAACATCACAGCAGCATATCCATGATCTCGCTAGAAGCATACGCAGTATAGTTGAAGTGTTTGTTATTAATCGCGGTGGACCATTGATTAATAATAATTGTTGTGAATTCATATTCTTATCATTTCATTATTCAAGGCTGCTAAGGACTGGAATTAGGCAACCCAAAATACAATATTCAAATTTTATTAGTTTTTAATAGTTGCTGTTAAAATTTTTAAAAAAGGATACATAGGGATCAGCGGAATAGTATGAATTCATAAGTAATAGTTTTATCTACAATTTTTAATTAATTATAGAAACAAAATATTGAGAAAACGTAAATTAGCTTTTAACAATATTACACTTCCGCAATTAATTAAATATTAATATAAAGAAGTATGAAATAATCATAATCGGAACAGTTGCATTTTTAGAAAAAATTTCTCTCGGGCGGGGATTGAACCGCGACTTCTGAACAAATCCCAGCCACTTTACCATCTCGGTAACTTAGATGGTAAAGTGGCTGGGATCTATCCAGAAATCGCAGGTTCGATCCCCGCCCGAGGAAAATTTTTCTAAAAATGCAACTGTTCCGATTATGATTATTTCATACTTCTTCATATTAAAATAAGTTCCTGTCGACAATTAGGCAGTTTGGGCCATATAACTTAATTTATACATCACCTCTCAATATAAAATAATTTATATTGAATTTTCTCATTTAATTAAATACCGTAAATAAAACTATTGTTTATGAATTCATACTATTCTACAGGTCTTTGCGTATTCTTTTTTAAAAATTTTAACTACAAATATTAAAAATTAATAAAATTTAAATATTGTATTTTGGGTTGCCTAACTCCAATCCCTAGGAGCCTTAATTTAGGATCCGTTCGAATAACTCGACAACCCAACATGCATTATTTTAAATATTTATATTATTCAGAAATTTTGTATGCTATTTAGAAAAACAGGCTGTGTCACCATTGTACTATATGAAATCCTCCTCATTGAACTGTTAAATTAATTACCTTAAGAACATTGTTAGAAGTAAAAATTTTTTCACCTAAAGCTTAATTTTTAAGGTATTCTTAGGGTAATTAATTTAAGAGACTAGTTAAAAGGTTTTATTAAAGATTTCATTAAGTAGAATGGCGCTACAAACTTTCTCTTCTAAAATTCTATATGAAACTGCTAATAATTATAGATATTTAAAATAATGTATACTGGGTTGCCATGTTATTCTAACTTTAAGGTGTGTTTATAAAAAGCGAATTAGTTGAAATAGCTTCTTACAACTAGCTATTAACTTTTTGTTCTTTTATATTGTTGAAAAAGCTAATTGAATAGATAAAAAGCGAAAAGATTATACTTAAATTGTTTATTCCTTTATACAGTGTCCAATAAAGGACCTACCAGATTTTAAAAGATATTAAAAACCAACCAAAGATTTCTTTTATTTACATATTACTAATTATAGTGGCATATTACAAATTAGTGACTTTTGAAAATTATGTCACTCAAGTAAAGCATTCTATTATTAATGTATTTTTGAAGACTCTCTCGAAAATATTCCATTACCTTACGGCTCATTTCAAGTGGCATGGCAGCAATTTACTGAGTTATTACCCCCTGCAAGGCCTCCAGGATTGGAGGGCGATGTTTATATACCCTGGCTTTAAGATGTTCCTGGGGCCACCCCATAAGGAAACAACATGAGCCCTCAAAATCCTGAGCGACTATCTAAAAGTGCGGGATGTTGTTCCATCCCTTTGGAACCAAGCATTGTTTTTTGTTATGGTTTTTCATAAAGAGTATTCAATTTTGGTTGGAAAAGTTCTCATGCATATTGCAATATCGATCAGAAGTTACCGTTATTATAATGTCTTCATCCAAGAGCTCCAAACAACAAAATCACCTATCGCACCTAAAGCTATAGAGTGGACGCTCTTGTAATTCTTGAGGGTTCTCTGCAGACCAGTAACGGAAATGTTGTTTATTGACTGTACTGCATAGGTGGAAATATTTCTCGGCTCTATAGATCAACCGTTGTAGGCGAAACGTTATCAAGGATCTCTTGACAAGATGGTGCATGGGTATTCCAGTATCTTTCACTCAATTCTTGAGCCAGCATAATTGTGCGGAGATGCATTCTGAATTCATTATGCAAAATTCTTGTTACATTTCGATCAGCTAACGTAATACAGTTGTATGTTTCGTTGCTTAACACCTTTACATTTACTAAACTGAATCTTTAACAGCTGTCACATTTTGTGGAGTCTTTGCAATACGAGGTTGGCTGGGTGATTTCCTTTTCAACGTAAACCCTGTTTGTCTAAAACTTGACTCCCAAACACGAATCGTTTTCTAATTCGGAACAAAATTATGGAAATCGAGCCCAAAGCGAAAATTAAACTGTCACTGCGCTTTTATCATAGAACCGCCACTACGAATATATTCATCAATAACGAAAGTTAGATGTTCTCCACGCTAATTCGCGATGATAACTGAAAATGGGGTACGCACCGCAGTCTAGTGAGGCCCTCTTCACCTATTTGCTCCCCACTCAGGGGAGCTAAACCTTTCAAAGTCGGGGAGGTCTTTTTGCCGTGTTTCTTATACCGAATATTGAAATTTAGGGATATAAACTTATCTACCTAGACAGCAACATTTGTTCGTGGTGATCCTGTATATAATTATTCCCTTAGGTGCAGAATGCCAAACACCTACTTAAAAAGTGAACTTTCAACCTATATGAAATTATCAGTACACCAATATAAATAAAATAAATCCAAAATAAATAATGTATTTAATTCAACAGGAGACACAAGTACAAAGTAATCATTTACTCTCAAATATATAATTATGTCAATTAGCGCGCGAGGACAAAATTAAGGTGTAATAAAATCTAAAATTACAGTCGACAAAATCTGAAGTCACTCCAAATGAGATAATAAATATGTAAATATCACAGTACGAAAACGCTAGTAAAATCATGGAATATATTTATGTTTCCAAAAATTGGAACAGCTGTAATCACAAATTTAAGAACAAGTCAACCCATTCAACTAGACGTAAGGTTTATTTAACTTTGTTTGTAACGTTTACTTGGCCTGAGAGGTTAAGGTAAAAAAATGTTATAAATGATAGTAATCTTAAACCGAAAGATACTGCTGACAATGCTATAGCATATCTGAAATAATTTGTCAGTCGATGATCTAGAAGTTTTGTTAACTCATCTGTAAATACTGGTCTATTCAAATACTATAAAAACTTTGAAAGTGAATTAAAGTATATATTTCAAAGATATAGATTCATATCGGAAAGCGATCTCGGTGGTGTAATCGGAAACGAACCAGGATCTACACCTGCAAATTCGGTGTTCAAATCCTAGCTGAGGCGGTTTTACGAAATATGTACTTTAATCAATCTTCAAAATTTTAAAAATCAAATAATTAATAGTTATTGCAAATTAAGTAGTTTAAAGCTTATAATATAAAAATTATTCAATTTCACGTAATTTAAAATATACGGGATATTAACCCTTAATGTTAATTATAAGTAGAAATATTAGAACGAATCCCGAAATGGTGTATTATAACACAATTAAAAATAAATTCTTATACATACGTACTTAAAAAATGCCGGATAGCGAACTCGGTGGTGTAGGAAGCGTGTCAAGCCATAGACCTGGAAATCCGGCTTACGAATCCCGATTTAGAAATTTTTTCGTAATATGTACTTTATATCAAGTTAAAAAATTTTAAAAATCAAATAGCTAACTGGACCCAAAAATCGAGATGTTAGAATTCATTTGTAAAGATTTTCTTTACAAATAATCATACATTTATCGGTTTGTTTGTGTAAATACGAGGGAGGTTCCAGGTTGTGCTTAGTTAGGATGGCAATCAATTCGTGCACAGGCAGAATCTAGCAACCTTTGTTATGGGACCTGATAGTCTTGTGTTTTAACAAATGTCATTAGTGGAAATCAATACAAGATACCAGGCAAGTCCATCGCGTCTGATATGGTACGGCAAATTATTGCCGTCAAATTTATAGTAAATGGAAACGTAAACGCTGCAGAAATTTTACGAAGACTGCATGCACAAATACTGCAAAAACACTTCTTCAGTTACAGTGTATATGGATAGTGTGTAAACAGTACTCTGGAGACCGCGAAAGTGCTTCAAATATGCAACATAGTCACATCCGGCCCACATCTTGAACTGAAGCAAATGTTCGTCGCCTAAGATCTTAATTTGGATAGCAGTCTATTAAAGGTACACGATATTACTTCTATCATGAGCATAAAATACAGAAAATGTTAACACAATTAGCCATTACCATCTAAAGTCTCGTGAAATTTGCGATAGGTGCATTTCGAAAATGGTAACGTTTCATCAAATAGCTTGTGGCTACCGATTATTTGCACCGTTTTCATTTTGAAGCTAGTAATTTTCTCAAGCGGGTAGTGGCCTGTGATGGTGCTTGAATGTTTTATTTTATATCGGAGTTGCCTATATATTTTGGGACTTATAGGGCTTCATTTTTCTCCCATGAGGACAAACTATAAGCGATGAATATTACAGAAACTTATTAGAAAATGGAGTACGTGATGCTATTCGCAAGAATAGACCCAAAAAAGTTTCTAAGAATGTCACATTGTTGCAAGACCACATACGGCTAATTTGAAGACCATGCCATTAAACGGAATAGGCAGTAAGATCATATCTTGATTTAACTTTATAGGATTTTCACTTATTTCGACTCTTGGATCAATTCCTCGCTGGATACAACTTCTCAAATGGCGAAGAACTAAAACACGATTTCAGCAAATGGCTATAGGGAGAATATTTCGAAAAATAATAAAAGTTTTGTTGAATTTCAACAAACAAGTAGTTTTTTCTTAAAAATTGAATTTTAAATCAATCCTGACCTAGTTCGGTACTGCTACTTACTGTTATCACTCTAAATATTAAATAGCAATATTAAACACAAAATATGCAAATCAAAGATTTAAGGAACAATTAACTAAATAACGAGTGTTTACAAAGCTTTACAATCGTGCTGCAGGATTAACCGTATGTCTTAGATCGGCTATCACTTCGAGAACTATTCGTATCCAACACAATGCTAATTAATCTACGATTATAAGCTAAAGAACGTTTTCGAGATTTTGAAACTACGTGCTAATTCATTCTTTCGACACCTGCTATAAAATTTTAACAAAAAAATGATTGTTATTTTATGTTAATAAACATTTATAGGAATACGTTAAAGTTTTCAGCGACTTAAAGACATTTTGAACATTTATTATATCGATTGACATAATATGATTTACAGTATTAACTAAACAAATTTATCGCGATATATATGCATAAATAATAGCATTTAGTGTAACAAGTGCGAATTAGACTTTTTACGGGAGTGTAGAGTTTGCAAAATGAGCAAAAAATTTACTGAGAAGCATTTTGAACGCTTCTTGTAAAAAGGCGTTTCTTCATTTTCTACGAATTCTAAAAAAGAAAACATCCATATTAAGTTACTTACAGAAATCTGGTTTTTAGTGTAATTGAACATATTTAAAATTTGATGTTAAATTTTTGTCTAAAAATTAATAAAACTGTAGATCACCGTTATCAAGACCTATATGAATAGGTTAGTGTATACAAAAATAAACATATATTCTATGGTTTTATACTAAAACAACGTTATATTCATCTATGGCTTGTAGAATTTTTTAGACGTATTTATTTGTGTTCATATTTTCCTCTAGACATCAAAATTCGATATTTTCAATTTTTTCCAAAGTAATGAGATTTTCTTGATAATGACGTGATTAAGCCTCTACAGTATCAAGTTAAAATTGGATTTTAAGAATACCCTGTATTCTGAAATTAAAACGAGTAGTTGATAATAGGCAAAACAAAATTTAAAGGATTATAACTTTAAATGCGTCATTAGAGAAGGAAAGAAATTTAGGGATTAATAGACAACCCTTAAGTGTTTAATGTACGATAAAAAATATGAAATATCTCATTTAAAAAATACACTTTCATGGACCACACTTTTTAACACGCCCTATGTATGAAACTAGTTTTAATTTATGCCCCTTTAAACCCCATTAGCATTCCTTAAATTAATCTCTTGTCTAAGTTAGCATAAAGCTATTGTTGAAGAAGAGTCTGCTAAATAGACAACCTGTATTCATGTCAGAAGACGTTTGGTAACTTCAGTAAATGAAGGATATTTGTAAAGATACACACGTCTTAGTTTGTTGTTAAAGAACGATTATGTAGTTGTGATCGAGACAAAGGATAACAAATTATAACGACTGGCTTGTAATTTAAGCATACCATGATGTATGCATCCAAGTTAAATCATGGTGTATAAAATCCTTTCTGACCTTCAAATTGTAATTAGATACAAGCTGTTATGTATTACTGACAAATACGTACATTATTTTATCTAGCGCTTATTGAAATTTTAACAAAATCAATATTATTATACACATTTTTAAACCATTTTGTTATTAATTACACGTTTAAATACCAATTGGCCTTAATTTACATATCTTTCAGATTTTATCTAAATATTGTTTACTTTACCATCCAAATAAATTTTCGTTCTGGTGAATTACGAAATGCCTTTTAACCTTTCCAAACCACACACGAACCCACAAATATGTATATTTGTTTAAAAACATTTTAAAAATCTGTATCATGTTTATATAATATAAAAGTAATTAGCTTTATGAAAATAGTTAGTTTATCTGGTTTTCAAATTTATCAATGGAAATAATTTATGAAATGCTAAAAACTTTCAGGGTAGAAATAATTAAATTGTAATAAATAAAGAGAACAAATATTTACATAATAAATCAGATACAAAGGACAAACAAGTTCTTGCGCTATATTTAGTTACGAGGGCGATTTTTTCAATGCAAAGCAAAGACAAGTGTAAATAAATGAATCAATTACCAAGAGCTAGGTACAAACATGGTTACTATTGGATGTAATTACCGTGAAGATTGCGACATTTGTCATATGTGCGGACAAGCTTTGCCACGCCCTCTTTATAAAATTTTGCCGCTAGTGAATTGGCATTAACCTTAGACCTCTGCCCTCCTAGCTATTTTTTCAGTTTAAGCAAGAAATGGAAGCCGTTCGGCGCTGTATGTCGGATATTGAAAAGCTTCCCATCGAAATTGCTGAAGAAGCTGTTGAGTTACAGCAGCACTGTAAGGTCAAGCGTTGTCATGAATCAGATTAACTTCAAAAGTTAGCACTGCATATCTGGCTCATGTTTCGATAAATTTGAGCTGCACTATTAGCTTCTGCTGAGAGAAACCGAGTTACACTACGCAACTCGCACTTAGCCGGAGAGTCAATTCTATCAGCCATTTTACATGCCTGCAACGCAGCTTACAATAGAGCAATGTTGTTGAAGTGACAGTGGCTATAATAGGAAACAATTGGCTTCCGTGCATGCCCGCCCCCTACCACTCGAGTGGCTATTTACCTGCACGATCAAATCTTAAAAAATAAAACCGCCCTCGTACATATGTCTTAAAGGCAGCGTTATTAAAGAACCAAAATGTTTTAGTTAACAGATTATATAATTGAATCTCTAGAAACGACAATAAATACAGATATAGGATAGGTTCACATGATTTACATCATGATTAGATATTATACCGACTTTCTTAGTTTATAATATAACATGATTTAGTCAAACGACTAAAAACTATACGTATGTTTTTGTTTAAAAGAGACAAACGTGGATTTTTATACCTAGCAATAGAAACACGCTATTTAGAAAATTTCCTTTATCAATATAGACTTTTCAGACGCGTGGTTCTTTTAGTCCCGTATGACTAAAGGCATTCTAATTTGAAACAAGTATAAAATGCGGATTCAAAGGTTGAATAGCAATATATTTTATTGAATTTTTCCAATGATGTTTGCTTGACCGCACCATATTGTTATATTTCACAGTTATGGAAGGAATGGTAACATTAAGTTCAATTCACTGCAACTGTTAGCCTAGTGGGCGTGGATAAAATGTGAACGAACGTTCCCTTGGTATAGTTTGTTTAGAATTACAACGCTTTTAAGAAAATTAAAGCAACCTAAGTACATAAAGTGTTTTCCATACACTTTGAATTGCTGTGATACCTTATTGATTTATAAAACATCTAGAATATTCTTTATAGAACAATGAGAGTGCCCATGTTTACCAAAATATTCCTTATATAAACTAAAACCTAAAATAATGTATTGAAAATAATTATATAAATTTAAAAATGTTTGTTGTTCTTTTGTTAAAACGAGCACTGAAACGCACCCTTCTGTCACGATTATATCTCATTTATTCAATATTATAAATACATTAGATACACTAGATATATTAAATTATATTTGAAATGTTACAAACTCACAACTATCGCTTGTACAAATGAATAGTACAAAATGAATCTTGTAAAAAAATGATGACTAAACTTCATTGAAGTTAGATCTTGATAATCCCGGTACTTATAATTATAGCTGTGAATGCACAATTATTGAATCTGAACACTTCAACAGTTTTTAATTCAGCTATACACCCTTAAGGTTATGAAGGATGTCAACCTCAGAGTTAATAATTGTTTTAAATTACTTTTTTGTGGATAAACCGTGTTTCGCGTTTCTGGTCACAGTCAAAGGAATCTAAATAAATTCGTTTGCAACTTCCATATAAGTTTTAATAAATCATAAGTAGTTTCTACAAATATTTGATGAGACGACGTATTTTAATGTTATCAGTATCTTAACGTATTTGAAATTCTTTTATAGAAAATATCATAATTTTATGTTTTAAACGCTCTACTTTAGATATTGATTTATAATACTTGCTCAACTAGAAATACGAGAACAGTCCGAAAACTATTCGACCTTCATTTATATTTCCCCGATGGTGTTATTCTGCGTCATCGGACTGATGGCATCCTTCGAATTAGTCCCGATTTGATTGAATAATACGCTGGCAACGGTCTTTTCGCTTTATGAAGCAATCCTGGAACGCGTTTTTTGGTATAGCCTTTAGAGCGTTCGTCGTATTAGTTTCGACTGTTTCTTTATCGTCGAATCGATGTCCTTTGAGGGGCATTTTAATCTTGGGAATAGTTAAAAGTCGTAGGGAGCTACATCAGGACTGCACGAAAGCTGGAGGAGTTGTACGACTTTGTGCTTTGTCAAATATTGTTGCAAAAAATTCGATGCGCCCATTATCGTGATGCAGAAGCCAATCACCGCTTGACTAAAGTTGAGGCCGTATTCTACGAACTGCCTCACGCAACCTTTTCACAACTACAAGACAATATTCTATATTGATCGTCTGACCTCTAGGAGCATATTTGTGATGTGCGACACCCTCATAATCAAAAAAAAACAATCAGCAACGACTTGATGTTGCTCCGCTTATACCACTCTTTTATTTGTGTTTTAATCATACTGGTCCCCAAATGCTGTGTTTTCGTACAACTCTTTTCGAGCTTTATGCAAAATTTAATGCAAATTCGTTGTTCCCATCTTTCCATCGTTTTCTACAATAGCAAAATGCGACGAACGTAAACAACACGTTGTAAACAAACGCACGCTGTACGTGAACTAAGATGTTCAGATGAACACTAAAGCATCGAGGGAGTTCGTAAAACTTTGCCGTTGATACTCGTACCCGGCAGAGGGCGCTACAATTGTCAGGCGCGAATACATGAAAGAAGGTCGGATAGTTTTGGGTCAATCCTCATATATGTTCATAAAGTCCTTGTAAGAATTTAAAATTTTAATAAGTTATAAAATATAAATTATTCGAAAACACCCTGTCTATAGATTTATAACAGCTTTTATATTAATTTAAATCATTAGATGCACATTTTATTTAGGCAACCGTGCTAGTTCATCAGTTTAGATTAGTACAACACGATGTTTTAGCTACCATTAAAGTTTATAACCAATGACAAAAATATAACCACCTTGAATGTTTATAAAATGAATCAGAAATTAATCCACTATTATAAATCTGATTTTAGTTGTACAATTAAAGGCGGATTTGGCTTCACTAGAATAGAGAGTAAAATAACGTTAACATACACTAAATAGTTCACACTTCATACAGGTGAAAATAATTGAAAGAAGTCGGAATTAATTTATGAAACTAACTTATTGATTTGTACATTTTGAAACTTCAATCACCTCCAAAGTACACTTCATTTGTAGAAGTACATACGTCTAAACGTTTGTTTCGCTGCTCGTTGTTGTTGCTACCCTTCCTGACTTCTACTGTACTTTGTTTGATCGTCTAAATAACAACATTTATCCTAGGTAGCACGAATTTTGTAGCAACTCGTTTATTGCCTAAGTTTCCCGTTAAAATCCGGTGATAGGAAGTCCCATTACCTCTACAGATTAATCAATTTTCCGACGACAATCTTTAATAATGACTTAACAAACTTTCGTAAAATGCTCAATATTTTGGGTGGTTGAATAGTTTTGGAGCGATATTGATCATAATTGTTATTCTACCTCGCTTAAAATGGGAGAACGTTCCTAAACGTGTTTTATACATGGCAGCTACCTTACAGGCTATTTTTAGCATAACAACTGTTTATACTGCGTTTTTTCTTAAAATAAAACAAAACATCACAGTTGCACGTTATTCAAGTGAATAAGGAATCATAAAACAGTGGAAGGACTAAACGATTTGCTGGAAAAAGTTAGTGGAGTTAACATAACATTTTCATACTTATAACATGGCAACGTGCTCACGTTTTGAGAATTCTATTTGAATGACACCTTATTTTCCAACTAATGAGCAGTTTTTAGTGAAATAATTCACTTAAAACGCTACTTATACAGCTCCAATTTTAACCATTAGAATTAAGAGATTACCTGATAAAGCACTAAATAGATCTGTTTTGTGTCTACGATGAAGCTAAGTGGTTATAAAATAAAGATAAGAAAAGTTGCACAACTCAAGTGTCTCAGATGGCTATGCCCCATCCGAAAATACATCAACTAACGCCTAGATAAGGCATACTTATCAAAGGTCAAGCTAATTAAGATGTGAGAATTTTTATTAGATACTTCAAGTTTGAGAATAAATAATTTGCCCAAACTTACTAATTAAAAATTGAAGACTATATTTTATAAAAAAATAAATGTTAACCAAATTATTCCATTACAGAAACTTGCCGTATGAAGTTAAGTAAATGGTCAGGCCGTATTACAGTTGTGATATTTAATTATAAACGCAAACTAACATAACGGCGTTATTCGTGCAACAGATCACAAATCAAATCACGTGAAATCATGTATGAGTGTTGTAACGTGTACCTGAAATTGAGTACAAAATACTATTTATTTCATATTAAAAAGTTATTTTGTATCAAGAAATTCAGATACACTTTAATGATAATTATTTTTTCTAATTATCAAATTTAATATTTCTTGCTAGTACCCCGTAGATAATAACATAGAACACCCTATATTAAGTTTTTGTCATTCATTTCCTGCAAATATTTATAATTAAGAGAGATTAACTCATATTTTTGTTTATTGACAAAATAAACAACTGATTAAGTAACGATTAATTTTGTAAGTAAGTCCAATAGGTCAAGTACGGACTGTCAACTTGATAATCTCGTTTGGTTGAAAGAATTGCCTGCCTGATGTAGATTATCGTTATCAATTTTAACACGCGTGTTCTACCTTGTAAATGGAAACTTAGGAACCTTAATTATTGCAATGCAAGTTAACGTTCATTAAATCATACTTTTAAAAACATTTTCAAATCCGCTGTGTATTTGTGTATCTGTACATATAAATTAATTGATATTTTATTTTTACATAAACCGATAATTCATTTTATTTATTTTGCGAAGCAATTAGTTAATTAGCGCTAATTTTTGTAACAATTAACGAACCTTTAGATAGTTACGTTCCTATTTTAGTTCTGATGCCGTATTAATAATGTTCATCTTCCAAATTCTGTAGCGAATTGCATTGAAAATCATATGAATATATTATACCGAAGAAATTCAAAGTTTTAACTGTCTTTCCTTAACTCTGAAGAATACCATGTCTTGATTGACTGACTTGAGAAAGTTCTTCAAGCTTAATTCTGTATTCCGTTGTATTAAAACAGTCTTACTTTACCTCCGTTTAAAAGCAAGTCTAGTCTGACTATTTTTAAGAATAGTACTTGAAGCTTAGACCGGTATATATTTCATTGAAGTAATTAACTGAACCACAATAATTGTTTTTCCATAATTATTGTATAAGTATTTAATATACGACATTCCGTCAGGCGTTAAACGGAGGAAATATATTAAAACTTCCAGGTTTATATCCCTTAAACTTTCTGAATAATAAATTAATTATAGAATTCATTAAATAAGAACCTTTTACAAGAAGTTAGTAGAGATTTCTTATTTGAATAAACTGACGCCCGAGTATTTATTGAATTTAAATCTTGAACTAATACTTGCAATTTATTAAATTTGGTTATTAACGTTTACTTTACCTAACAAGCATTTTCCGCGATGTTGTAGAAATGTCATGCTAACTGATACTTTACGAAGAATTGAGTTCGCTCAGATTTTCTGTATACCCTACGATATGGCCCTATCATATTCCGTTAGACCAAGCACAAATAAATCTAAACGTTAACACTCGAATAATTAGAACTATAACTTTGTTATAAATTAAAGTAATACTGTTTAAAAACAACACTGTACGTTTATAAGCACACGAGTAGTCAGCTATTTTTAAATCGATCTGCTGGATCGATGTCAACAACCTTTACGAATATCAACATAAATGCATTTATAAACTTATGTACACTTTTGGTTACAGTAATGGTTTTTACCAAAACTAAAACGAATTTGTAGTATATGATATAAAAGACCTTACTTGTCATAAATAAATCTTTAATTATAAACAAAAATGTAAATAGTTGATGTGCAGTTAATACAACATGCAGTTTATATATATATTTAATTACAAATAAACCTAAATAAATTGAATCCTTGTTAGTTATTTATCGAAAATAGAGTTAATATTTTTAAAAAACAATACTAAGTCACATGAATATATGAATTAAACCACATTAAAGAACAGTTCTTGTTTTAAATATTTTAAGCATACTGAATAGCAGTTGTATTAGTATAAAAGCAATTTATTTATAAAGTATCTACAATTTATATAGAATAGCAGCTTATAATCAATCGCAAATATATACTGCCAAGTTTTTAAATAAAGTGCACTCCCCCTTGGAATCCTATTCTAATCCTTTTCCGTAAAGAAAACCAATGTAGATATCCTTCCGTCCCCCCTGTAAATAATTCAACCTAGTTTTAGATATAGTGATCAGTATTGAACCACACCGAAGAAGTCTGGAAACTATATAACGTATAAAACCCGCCCTACTTTGACATGGAGCTTTTAACCGAGGCAAATATCGCAAACTTATTATAGCAACGTTGCAAAATTGCATGGAAACGTTGCGTTACAGTGAGGTTTTATAACATTCAGCATATTTTTTAAAAAGGCCTACTTAATTTTCTATTGGATATTTATATATGATACCTTGCAGCGCTATAAGAACTATTTGTAGCAGTTACTTTTGATAAAATTTAGAATAATATTTTTGTAATATGCGATCTATTGGAATAACCACTACAATAAACAATGTTGCAAATAAAATCGAAGAAAATCGAAGTTGTTGACGCTGCCTTTGCTAGTTCTTCCAACCTTAATTGATCATTCATCAGTACTATACGGTGCATTTCTTTCCTGATTCCTGTTGTAGTTGCGTTTTTGGACGACTGCTACGAAGTTTATCAGCAATGCCTGTATGATCTCCTTTAAATTCGTTTGTATGGTTGCAAATAGTTGAATACTTTGGAGTAGATATCAAAAAGTCATGTACGTGTATTCATGAATTTATTTCACAGAAGCAATTCTACACACAATTCTAAATCATTACATAAATTCCAGTTTATCAATTTTTATAAAATAATGTAAAAAATCTTTCTATAAATGCCAGCATAGAAGTATTTGACAAATTGACATTTATTGATAGATAAAACAAAACAATGATATTTAAATTTTATAAATAATCTCATCATCTATGAGCTAAGAACATTTCAGGCTACCCTTGTGGTGATAAAATAATGGATGCAAAAAAATCAATGATAAGTTAAGAGGGTAAAAAATATTGAGCTCTTGCATTATAGTCGATTAAGAAGTAACAAAATGTATCTAATTTTACCATTCGAAAAGCTTTAAATTTTAAAATAACTATTAAAAATATTTGATAACAATTCTAATAAACCGTTTGTTATAGGTCGCAAAGAAGTGAAGACACGTCTGATTTAGATGAAAAGAATGACACCTTGGGGACAGGAACCGTAGTTCGCCATAAAATAGTCGTCTTAGGTGCAGCTAAAGTTGGAAAGTCTTCCCTTATTAGTCAATTCCTTTATGGAACCTTCTCGCCCAAATATAAACGTACCGTGGAAGAAATGCATCAGGGTGAATTTAACGTTGCAGGTGTGCAACTTACTTTGGATATACTGGATACTTCAGGTGCCTATGAATTTCCAGCCATGAGGGCGTTATGCATTTCGTCGGCCGATGCTTTTGTTTTAGTTTATGATGTAAACGACGTGACGACATTTGAGGAAGTTCGCACTTTGCGTGATCAAATTCATGAAACTAAAGGTAGCACTGCTGTTCCAATTGTGGTTGTTGGAAATAAAACTGATCTTGTTGGTAATAGGGAGGTTAGTATTTTTGTTAATACAATTTGTAACACTCCGATTTATAAATGTTTTTAATTCAGGTGGATACAGCAATGACGGAGTCTGTTGTAACTGTAGATTGGGAAAACGGTTTTGTGGAAGCTTCTGCAAAGGATAACGTAAATGTGTCCAAAGTTTTTAAAGAGTTGCTCGCTCAAGCTAAAGTTAAATATAATTTGAGCCCTGCACTTCGCAGACGACGTAGACAGTCTCTACCGTCACAAGCAGGAGGGACGCCATCTTCGTCTCCTCATCCAACCATACCTTCATCCGTCCAACTTCAACATCTCCAGCAAATACGTGATCGTCATGGGAAAAGGAATTCTTGTATCTTATCTTAATTGTAAAACTTTTCCTTCTTAAACTCGTTCAATTAATAACGTGTGCAGAAAAACGCAAAACGTACTGAATATTATTCTAAGGTTTTTGATATGAGCTGTATTTGAATTTTAATTTCGGAAAACGCACAAGATACAATACTATTCGCTTGCTGACATTTTTCAAATTTAATAACAAACTAAAGTAATATTATTGAAATTAATTTTAATATTTTAAATAAACGATTAAATATAAACTATTGTATAGTGTCGTACGTTAAATGATGAAACTTCTGATGTAATACAAGAGTGACATTATTTTGGTAGTTACTTTACAAGTAGAGGTATTTCTGACATGATCCCTTTTTCACCATCAATACCTAAATCTATTGTGATATAGTAGTATGAAAATATAAAAAGGCGTTTCTGAAAAAAATTTGCACGTACCAATGTGTAACACCAATTATGTATGTTAATCCCTGACTCGTAGGTGTTAGTTCCTTCCTAATCACTTCAATAAATTATTCAACACCAAACAATACCTAACATAAATCTATAGATTGTTGTTTATCTGCGCACGGCTAAATTCTTCCATTTTATAAACTATCAAGTATTTGGACGTATACAGTCAGGCAGATATAAAAATGTATGTTAAATTTAGGTAACTATAACAGTTCGTGTCCAATTACTATTCAATAATAGTTGAAAGTAAATGTACTTCTAATAAAAGTGGTGTTAAAATTTCATTAAACAGGTGTCTTGTTTTTACAACCTATATATGTATACCTACCTATATATTATTAGTTAGTAGTAGTATGTAACACTTAAATTTGTGCCACTTGACAATCTATGTATAATTACTAGAAAAATTAAGTATTCTGTATTTACATGTATAACACTTCGCTCAAAAACAGAAACATTCTTTAGTTTTTTCTTATATACATATTCCTATATTTAATTTAACTAACTGTGCAAATATCAATTTGTAAATGTATTTCAAACATTTGGTTTATTAAAATGCTTCAGTAATATATCTCCTACTATATTTGTTCTTAGGTATATTTAATAAAGAGTTAAAGCAAAAAGTGGTACCTATTAAGTATGTATAAATGCGTAAAAATACGTATAAATATATATAATTGCGTACACATATGTATATACGTCTAGGGCTTCCGGAAATAAACCTAGTATAACAAAATTAATAATTTTCAAGGCTAAAGCTATATAACCCAGTAAAATAATTTAATGTTTCAATTGATTTTCCTTTACATTATGGTGACATTTTAAATTTGGTTGTACGATATCTTGCAATTTAAATTTATAACTTACAGATCCACTAAGTGTTAATTAATTGATACGTCAAAGATTTATTGTGACAAAGGCTAATTTAAAACAAGGGCATTTCAGGTTTATTTTCCTAAGTAGTCAAATTGTTCAAAAACAACATTGCTTAATCGAACATCTGCAAGTGGCCAAAAAATATATTACATTTATATTCATACTTTGGAGGCATGTTCAGCTATTAATAATATACACATAAGACAAAATAAAAACGATTATTCAAAACAAATTTTTAAATTCATTTCTGGAAATTTTGTGTCCTCCAATTCTTTGATAGCATAGGATACTTCCGTTTCAGTAGCTGACACAACTTGATCATCGGCAAATGTTCTTGTGGCCCCCTGTCAATTTAGCATTTATATGTCACTTTAAATTAGGATTGCTTACTATTTAGCTTCATACAACACTAGAGAACTTTAATCGCACTTGTAGATTACTACCCGTTCTTACTTGGAAAATCGTTGCATTTCAAGGAATTGACATTTATTTCGTTACAATTTGAAACCCTTTAACTGCTTTACATGTCCTTAATTCATTGACATTAAATATTATTTAGGGATACATTGTATACACTGCCGTGAACCTATCACTTATTTTGTCTCTTCGATAGGTACGCTAATATTAGACCCACTGTGAAAGCTAACACAGTCTAAGCAGATGAAAGTATACAAATTGGAGTGGTTGTATTTTGCAAAGCAACAAATTTATCTCAGTAAGAATTTGGTCAATTATTACTTGCAGATGAAGGTAGAGTCAACAGTCAAAGGAGTTAACCCGGTCACACCACCAACTCAGACATGATTTAGTACCTAAAGGGACAGGAAAAGAATAGAAACGAGTACTACAACTTAGGCAAGTGATTGCCTGGTTCACACAGTTCAAAAGTCGATGGAATTGCAATATTTTTATAAGTGTGGCTACAGGTAATCTATTTCTCAAGAGTTTACTTATCAGTTGCCATTGGTTGTGATTACGACATTTCTATAAAGCGAATCTAAAGTATCCACCATAGAATATCGTTTGAACAATTAGCCTTTTTTCCTTAGGTTTTTGGCAAGGTTTCAACTAAATTACTATTTGGATAAGGAATCTCGCCGGGAAAAATAATCAAAAGGAATCTCTTAAATTATGGTTATCATTCACCCAAGCGCTATCGCAATTATGGTTATTACACTTGCAAAGGAATTAGCGATCGAATAATGACAAATATCGGAACTATTTTACAGACTACACGTCTCCGCAGGCAAAAGAGTGCTTTATTAAGCGAGGACCTATAATGGGATTATCAGGCTAGCAACCTGATGTGCTGAGTCATCAAAATTCAAACATAAAAAATAACTATCATTCAAAATATCCGAAAATGGTTGATTTCAAGCGTTATTATCTAATTACTTAATTTATAAACCTTTGCAAATTGGAATTAGTCATTCACCGTATTTTCTCCCAAACTGTGGCATATATCAAGTTTCTCTACAAAGAAACAGAAATAATCTGCGGCCTCTTACCCGCAGTACATTAAAATTTGAAATCCAAACACATACTATTAAATAGGATACCTAATTAACGAGAAAACATTTAAACTTCGCGGAACGTAAAAGAAGGTTACATTCTAAATAACATCGTTTTTATTCGAATTCCCGTATAAAAATATTTTGAATTATTAAAATTATTAATTAATTATTCTCTATTTTTTCCCAATAATCGTTTAGTTTTCCATACAAGCATGTTTTTCAGGAATAGAGTAACTAAATTTTAAAGAAATGTCGAGCCAAATATATTACTTGACCGCTAGGAACGAACACGTCTGACAAACCATTGACCATCCAAATTAGACTATTAATTAAATTCCATTTTTACATTAATAATTCAAAACCATTAAAAAGAATTCTACGCCTTTTTCTAGGAAAATTTATTAAATACCCTGAATATCTATTCTATTACATTAGAAGTTTGTAAGCGCGGCTAAAAATATGAAGACTTAATTGTAATTTGGAAACACCCTATATATATATATATATATATATATATATATATATATATATATATATATATATA
>JAHWXV010013105.1:0-15462 GCA_024586415.1 Phrixothrix hirtus | reverse complement strand
CCCCCCCCCCCCCAAAATAAATCCATGAGTGTTAGATCTGGTGATCTGGCCAGCCATGTAATCGAACCTGTCAAAATTAGTCACAAAATTATAATAAAAACATTAACAATTAAGTTGTGGCATACCTGCTTTCCCTATTCATTTTTCAGGAAAATGCTCATTTAAATATTCTCAAACATTTATACTAAAGTGAGTTGGTGCGCCATCTAGCTGTAGCCACATTTCATTTTTTACAAAATTGGGAACATTTGCAATGAATTGAAGAAATTCTTCTTTTAGAAAGTTTAAAAACCACGTGCTATTAATGTTCTTGAAAAACATACGGACCCTCCACAAGGTATTCTACTATTCTCCACTTCTGCTGATAATTAGTTTCATGGACCAAGTGACGATTTTGAGTATCATAATAATTATAATTGTGTGTATTTACAGAACTGTTTCTATAGAATGTACATTCGTCGATAAACAAAACAAATTTAAAAAAATCTACATTTTCTGTGAGTTTATTTTGTACCCAGCTACATAACGCCGTTTACTTCTCAAAATCATCTTCAATTAATTCTTGATGTAATAGAAAATGATAGGGGTGGAAGTTATTTTGCTTAATGCACCTGGAAATTGAGGATTTTTTAACTTCCAGTCTCTTATCTAGCTGTCTTACGCTGGTTTGTGGATTTTCCACAATCACTAGGGTTACTGATAATTCGTTTCCTTCATTTAAAACTGTTTGTTCTCTACTTGTCTTTTCATATTCAATACTTCCAGTACTATCAAATCGTTCTTTGAATAGTGCCAGCGATCTATCATTAGGATGATGTACATCGGGAAACCTGTGTGTCTACACCCATGATGCTAAAAAATAATTTTGATCGTATAAATAAATCATATTTATTAATTTTGCTGCGAATACTTCATTTTTTATTTACACAGTTTAATGTATCTAATGATACCTGTCAATACTCAACTAAATATGACTGACTAAATTACAACTCATAATTGATAAAACACCACAATTTGTGCATGTTTATTAAAGTTATTCGTTTATCTTGTCTGTTGAAAATAACACTGTATTTACGAGAATTTTAAAATTTAAACATAAATACATTTTCATTTTAATAAATGTAATTGTACTTATAGATTGTTCTTCTTAAAGTAATACTTTTTACAAATAACACAAAATCACCTATTAATTATAATAATTGTTAGGTGCGAAAAAGGCAAAACATATACACCTTTTTCTTAGTATCGATTTTTTGGGGAAACTCGTGAAAAAGGAGGTGTACATATGTGATATCTAAATAAAAACAGATAAATACTATATTGATTTCTTTAATAAAATAAACGGTGTTCCATTTAAAAAAGTGCAAAAACTTGGTTTGAAGATGACGATTGTCAAAGCGAAATTCTAAACACTCTTATATGGCAAGGTACACATTTAGTTCAAAAAGTAAGTAGAATTAAACTAACTCAGACATTTTTTAAATTTGTATGAAAAACTAATAAAGGATAAGGTAGATACTATAATTTAAGCGGACACTTGATAATGAAGATTTGATTTAAAAATTCACATCTTGACAATGCTACATTAGATTGAACAAATAATTTGGAGATGAATAGAATTTCCTTAGTGCCTTCATTTGCGATAAAATAAATATTGGGCATTTCATTTAAAAAAAAATACACTTTGACTAGCCACATATTTATGACGCACACTGTACATGAGAAACTAGTTTTAGATTATGCCTTAATTAACCCCATCCCTATTTCCTGAACTAGAGTTTTTCCTTTAAGTACACATAAAGTTGTAATCAAGGAAGAGAACAGCCTGAATAATTCCAAGTAGCATGTAACAATAATTCTATACAATTTTCCAGATTTAAATTTAAATTATTGAAAAATATCTTAATATAAATTTTATTTGCAAAATAATGTTAAATAGTCCTAAGCTATCGGTCCTAATAGTGAATACCTTGGCGTGGCTAAGCGATAAGGGCTTCAACGTAGCAATGGAACAGCTGATATTAAAGCATGGTTATCCTAACAATCAGTAATTAAATCACAGTGACGCTTATAGCAAATTTTTCTATGACCGTAGCGTTTTACAAGTAAAAAAAGTTAGCGTATAATATTTTAAAAGTAGAACTCTTCAGAGTAGAAAATTTGTGAGCTTTCAAGATAAAATTGATTATGCGAAGACAAATCAACTTCATTATCTGTATTGTCAACATAATCGTCCTGGCTTGAAAGCTGTACAGTTGAAGATAATAGTAAATGCAGTGCTTCTATTGGAAGATATTGCAAGCTTAGTTTTTGTAACTTTTACTTGTATGTGAATACAGTACTAGAACTTCATAAAAATAAATTAGAAATGGCTTCACTAGTTTTCTTCCGATTATATGTATGTGTCATAAAAGATTACCTAAACGTTACAAACAGGTAGTACACTATTACACAAACCAATTTTCTATACATTATTTTCTGTTTAGATTAATACCTCCACAGAAAACTGAGCTTGTCAAATATGCTAACTTTCTTGCAAAAGTGATCTTCACTGAACCCATAACACAATAAAAATTCTTAAGTTTTGAATTACCGGTCATTAGTGTACGTCTATAGTTTGTTTAGTACGTATGCAATTAGAATAGTTTCATAATGCTAATTGCGTTGATTAAAATGTATTACTTTTAAATCGAGATTAGATTGGCTTTTATTATTAGAACTCAATTTTCAATTTAGAGAAATTTGTATTAAAGTAATAAATTAAGATATGAAAGCCGAATTAAATAAGGTTCATTATCATTAAAAGGAGTTTGATAACAGTTGTATAAAATTTACGGGATAAAAATAAATTAAACAGTATCATATAAATTGTGTTTAGTTATCAAAAAAGTAGATTACCAAATTTAGGAGACAAATTATTTTTATTCCAAAAGATGGATTATATCTTCTTAAAAACCATTTAAAGTTCGTTATCAGCGTACGTGATCTCGGTACTATTTTATCTTAGAGGGATGAAGCATTGTAGTAACTATAATTAAATAAGGGTCAAGACTGTATATGGTGTCACTTTTTCTAAGTGCCTATACAACGCGCATACCTTTCTAAAGCGGCGGCGCCAAAATGTTTAAGATCTTAACTTCCTATGATCCAAAAAATTTATTAGGCTGTGGCTACCAATGTGCCTCTAGCATTTAATTATAATCTTATACTACACTGTGTATTCCTCGCACTTTATATTTCTTAAAACCTTTGATGATTGTTTCTTGGACAAGCTACAGGAAACCTGGCAGACGATTCTTCAGGACGATATGTGAATGTTAGTGTGGGATTCAGAAGGAATTGAGGGATCCCAATTAAAGTCCATACTTGACTAGAATGTTGCACTAGTAAGAACTATGGTAATTTTCATTAAAATTTGAAAATAAACAACTGCAGTTTATTGATATCGTAAATCAAAGACATTTTATGGAAACTCCAACAGGTTTGAATTTATTGTAAATCTCTTAATGAATACGTAGGTTACTTTAAAGATTTTGCTTCGTTCGATTTTGGAATTATAATTGACAAGATTTGATGCTTACATTTTAAAATTCTAGAAATTTTCTGTTATAATTAGACTGATGCCAATTTATATCAGATTTAAAAAAGCTACATATGCAATTAACTACAATAATATTGTGATGCGCTTAGCTTTAGTCAAAAGGAGAGGAGAGAAAAATTACATTTTCTCAACCTATTACCTAAACTAAAGCAAATTAGCTGCTTGACCCACTAATAAAATTACTACGTTACAGAATTTACATTTACATTTACTAGCGGCATGTCAATCCACTATAGCTCAAGCGTAATCCAATGTTCAAGATACGAAAAATTGAGAAGTGACTTAAAATTTCGTCAAAGGTGAAACGGACGACCGCGCCTAGGAAGTTGGTTTGACGAGAGGCAGTCAAGAAGTTTCTGTAATGATATTACACTGTAGTGTTGGAAATATGACAATTCTTGTGAAAAATTTCGAATGTATTACATTATTAACTATTCTAAGGTTCAATTTTTAATTATATAAAATTATTAGAAATAGCTAATAATAATAGAATTCAGTATTAATTCAAAGTTCGTAAACAGTGAAAAATAAACATTGATTAAAACAATAATGGGTAACCAAAACAAACCATTCCATCAAATAAATTGCAAATATAGATAAATAGTAATCAAATGCTTAAGAAAGATAATAGGAAAATATTACCTAGAATTTTAGATAATTATTTAAGTGCAATATACTTTGAAATCACTACACATCTGGTGGTAGAAAAGTAATTTACTAATTAAGACACACAAAACTCTGTATGTAGTTAGAATTAGTTATTAATAGATGGCGTAAAATGTTTTAAACTTTCGAAAACATTAAAAGAGCTGGAATGCTTGTTATCTAAATTAACTGGAAATTGATACAACGGACTATAAAATAACATGTAGTTCTGGAAAATTTCAGAGGGTATATGGCTCTCTGCCTTAATTACACTAATTACTTGTAATAATCCCTAGCCGTATTATGTGAGATGAAGGACTCTCAATTGGATAGTTTTCACCACGACTAAGGACCTATTATCCGAAGCACGGTAACCCAGAGGTATTTTCTTTTACCAACAGTGTTTGTTGAGCTTTAAAGACTCCAATTCTAAATTTTTACAACCGCTGGGAGTCTATTGATTTATTTTATATGTTTATACGGACACCCATTCAAAACAAATATAAAAGAATGCAGCCCGAGGTCCTAACAATTTCATAGTGGTTTAAGGACAGTTTTATTCGAAGCCAATGTTATATTGATTCCTCCATGAGTCTCTAAAAATGGTTCAAGACGCATTATTTGTTTGTTTTTGTGGCTGAGAGTTAGGAATACGGAATTTTTCTTGGCTCTCTTGGAGTAGAACTGTTATATGGTCATTTCGCCATGCCTACTAAAATTTTGGCCAATCTGGAGGAGTTCCACGTCCAGTAACAATTTTTAACATGCCAAACATCACATTGACACAAAACCTACGATTTAACTACTTTATCCGTGAAGGAAACATGTTTTTTAAATTTTTCTTCGCTGAAAAATTTACCGACTTTGATTGGGTTTGAACCCGCGTACCTTGGTTGCAGAGGCAAACATGCTAACCAGTAGACCAGTTGGGACCGGCAAGACACATTGAAATCCCATTTAGTTAACAAAAGAATAGCTTACCGCTAAAATCTATATTCTTCCCGTAACACAAAGAACGCATATATGCCACAAAGTACGCTGCCTGTTGTTATTTTCGTTGGATCGCACGAATGAGCATAAAATAATGTTAGATAGTAGATGCACGTCTCATATAACCTTAGATCTAAGTATATAACTGGAAATTGTACAGAATATGAATTTTAATGCTTCAAAAATAACCATTTAAAACACTATTTGAATCTAATTGAATTAGTAATTGTACATATGTAAATAAATAAGACACAAATGATATCGCAAGTTTAATGTATTAAATAAATCAAAACTAGTGAAGTATGATTACCTCCGTAATTAAATAGTGTATCTGCGGAAATAGGCAATATACATGCAGACCTGAAATAGTAGGTAAAACTACACCTGGGCACTCGAAACCACTAAAGACACTGATCAAAGCCTGCAACCGCAACCCTCCAACTGGAAAAGGCCATATATGTGGCTGATTTATTAAAAATAGCTACTCAAGGTATGCTGTTGTTGTTACAACTCCAACCGTCACGATCTACGAACATAAAGAAGTCGTGACACGCTCACCTAACCACTTTTAAAGTAGGACTATTGAGGGCCTATGCGCTTCCTCTATATTATTTGGGAACTGCCAAACGTCAATCTAGACGAGACCGAAGACAGGTAGATTAAATAATGATAACAATGACGTAATTTCTTTGTCCGGGAATACGACACGATGCTGTGTGCCATTCTGATGACTAAATCCTCGACTACGGATCAATGGCGAGCATCAATAAATAATTACCAATGATGACTGATTTAAGAAACGTCAAGATCTGCGTACTTTTCGTAAACAAATGCCCAGTGGCAGTATGCAACATGATTAACTGCCTTCGCATTAATACGTCTCAGTTTCAGATCGTTGGGAAAAGTCGCATGAAAGAATCCGTGAGAAATACCGATTTGTTGCTCCAACTCTGATATGGTATTTCTTCAGCCATTTCTTTATTTCTCTATATTTAAGACCTTCTGATGCACGAGCGTGCCTTTATCGTTTTCTAATTATGCTTAATCTTGAAAACCCACTCACATACTACCCAGTTTCTAGTACAGTATTGTAAACTTTCTGTAAGGTGGATAGCGTTTTTGAAGCGGATTTTCCACTTTTGTACGTAAACTTAGTGATCGTAGGTTGTTCGAACTATATTTTAACGAATTACAAATATTTACGTATAACTCAAACAGAATACCAATAGTACTGTATGCTAAACATAATATTGCTAACAGAAACGCTCAACTCCCCACTATAAGAATAGGCGCGCAATCTCATTTTTCATTCACAGTTTACAGAAGAATTCGGAGAACCTTTGACTAGTTATGTATATTTCATTATATTTATTACTCTCAGTGAAAGGTTTCATAAGAACAGAATTATGTACGAAAATATTGAATGTAGATAAACCTCACTTTATTATGCAATTCCCATTGTAATATGCTAATGGAGCTTTGACAACGGTAAAAAGTCAGGTGCTGCACAAAGACTTTAACCAATAGCATCACAAATATAACACACCGTCTCGAATAGTTTCTAATATAAACAGATATTTTCCATTTATAGTCTCATTTTAATAACGTTTGTAGTTTACGGTTATTTATATCGCAATGGAGCAGTCTTTTTGCCAATGTTTTAGAGTTCGTGTTGTATGAAAACTGACAAAGAATACACCGTTAAATATAATCAGAGCTACAGTTGTATTAAAGACATTTTTTGGTGTTATTCTTTTTCAGTCGTATCAAATGAATGTTTTGCGAATGCCTCTGATATCAAGTAGCATACTTAACTTTATAAGTAGTTAAAATCTCACAATAAACGTAAAATAGTATATTTGGAACAATTTAGTTATTTACCATATTTCGTTTGCTGTAGTTGTATTTGAAGTGGAAGCTTCGCGACCGACTTTAGGATATTATTTTGTAACTTGGAGATTTTGAATGCGAAATATTGATCTTATGTAATGGGAAATATTATTTGTATAGGATGGGTATAGAAAAGTGTGCATACAAGGAAGATTTTCGGTATGCATAATCAATCAGTTGATTGTAATTTTGAAAGTTAACCAGGTAATTTTAAATATTATAATCAATTAGATGGGTATTCAACAATAACTGTATTCTAAATTTTCAATTTTTTAAACGTTAAATGTGTTCCTTTAATATCATATACAAAAATAGCTCATTAAAATCTTACCTAGGATGAATAGTTTTTACTTATGAGAAATGTAAGATCATAAATTGTAATTCGTGTTTGTTTTATTGCTATAGCAGAATTACATCGTTACCTTCAAAATCCTAACCCAAATCCTAGCAAGAGAATATTAATTTTAACCAACTTTGTAAATAGAATGAACGTAATCTGAAAACGAAATTAGTTATGACAATCACAAAATTCATTTAAGTTACTTAATAAACATCCAATTAAAATTTAAATAAACCTGTTTGATTAACAAAAATGTGCAGTTTGTAAACAATTTATTCCAAGTACATGCAGTAGTACATCAACAGGCTGCCCTTTATAGATATCAACAGAAATAATCCATAGAATTGAAGAAACGTCCCGTAAATGCTTTAAAGAGCTATCGCTTTAGGTATAAAGTGATTGTGCGAATATGTAAATATAATATTTATGAGATAAATTTATAGAGTGTTACGTTGTATTGATTTTGAATGCAATAGAAAACAAGGTTAACTGTTTCTCAGTAACTATTAAGAAGTTTATGCTTCATAATTACTGCACCATTTAATTTCTTAACACTATATAGCGAAGTTGCAGTAGACAGCGCTATCGGAAAATTACAAAAGGTAAACTAAATATTAAAGTGGAAACTTGCACATTTTCTGTTAAAGACAAACTGCAAAAGTGAAATAAAACTCCTAAATTCTATAAAGTTTCTTAGGAGCTTGACGAATTTTTAAACTCTTTCACATTCAAATCAGCTATATAATATAAACTACTGTCTCCATTAACAATTAGGTTTATAGGCGTTGTGACAGCACTATTATTCGTTGCTTACACAATAACAATGCAACACAAATTTCATTTAAAATTGATACATTCGGTAAGAATTATTTGCTTCCCCAGTACAAAAACTGCTTAAATTAGTAACGAGTAAAAGGTTTGTTTCACGACGCTAAATGGCGTGCAACAATCCCATGAGTCCCAAAAATGCATTTTTTGTGCCACCGCACTTAGCGAAGCACAGCATAATAGCTATTTTTGGAACCTCTGCATTTTATTAAATTATTCTCTAGAGTCGCAGAAATTCATATAATTGTTTTCATCAGGGATCATTTAGATTTCCAGTGTAAGTTGTACACGATTTGATTTAAATTTAAACAGTAAAAGCTATAGATTTGTTATTTTATAGTGGCCTTTATCAAGGCACTTGCTTGTTATCCTAATATGAATAAAGACTCATTGGGTTAATTTGTCAACGGTCGTTTAATAATAAGTAACTTTTACTTGCAGTTACGCCATTGCATTCTAAATAGCTTAAAATATCCATTTATTAACTCAATTATTTATTACAAGGTTTGATATTAATTTAGTTCTAATTTCGCTGTACTGTATTTGCTTTCAATTGAATGTATATAGAAAATCCCGTTTTTTAACTCTGGTTGTTTTAAAAATAATTTGTGAACATTGTCGGTGATTAATCAATTTTGTTTTAACTATATTTAACTTTTTTTCCGGCAATATTGTATTTAACACCTGCACGGTATGGTAACTAGGAAACTCTTAGTTGTCGAACAACAACTAAACAGAGTTAACTTTGAATCAAATATAATTTTGTATACTGTTAAAGGAAACTTCGTATGTGACATATTTGATAACAAACAACTCTATTTTTAAATTGCAGCTTAACATCTGAAATAATTGCTGTTCGTGTGGCCTCAAAGCGAGCCAGAGAAATCAACATTTCCCGGTGTAAAATAAATGGAGAAAATTTTCTACTTTATTGAACATTGCGGCTATAGGGGAGGTAAAAGGATAGAAGTAAGCAGTTTGTGGAGAACCATAGTACATAACGAACGAATAAAATGTTCGCCTGCTTTTAACTTCAATCGTTACAGTTTCCTTCTTTGTTCCTTTAATGTTTGTGCGACCTCCTTTAATGTGGTACATGGTAGAGAAGTTCAAAGAGCTGTAGCTTACCTAGTTAGCGTCGCTGGTGGATGAATACAGAGCAAGGTTATATCTAATTTTGGTTTCGTACCACCACTACCACGACTGATTGCTGAATTATTGGGAAACACCACTGGAAGGCCGCTTCGTCGATACTTAGCACGGAAGCTACTTTATATGCGAATAAACTTGTTCATCTTTATGCATCTGAGTTTTGTTGCCCCACCACATTAATCATATTACCACTACGTTTTCGTGTGACAATTTGAGCTATTGATCACATTTATAGTTCCAGAGCAATTATTATGTCACCAAACAGTAGAGGATCGTTCATTCATTGCAACTAAGTTTGACGCTAAACGTTTAAAACTGTACTGGTTGAACGTCACCTTCGCTACGTAGCTATTCTAATTGGGACTGTTCAATTACCTTATAAACATAATATTCGAATTAACGTACAGTATTAGTAGAATAGCAATGTATGTTTTAAGCAATTTAGGTATGAAACTCCCATAAAATAATCGAAAACTCGGGAACTCGAGATTCAACCGCGGTATTAATGTTCAAAATCTATAATTCAGTCGCGGTTTATGTTCATTGAATGCATAATAATAATAATAATAATACCTTCATTTGGCATATAAAGCAAAATAAAACGTCTTTATAGAAAAAAAAAAACAAAATTTTGTACGGCAGGTGCCTGATAGAAGTCATCCTATGCTCTTCCACTTAATCTATAACTATTATATTAAAACAAAAGTAACAATTTGAATAACAGATATATGTTTGCATTAAATTACTACTATTATATTTTATGTGAAATCGATAAGGTAACCAATATTTCATATTACTATTGCATTATTCTATTTCGAATTCGTTTTTAAATACTTTGATATTACCAGGGGCACTATTTACATTGTGAGCCTTGGCAACACTGCGTGCTTAAGACGCCATCTAACATTTGTAATGGAATGATTGATATTTTTTAACATAACCTTATTTAGAACATTTTGACATTTGAGCGTGATTAGTGGTGTTTATAGTGACTTCAAGATTGTGCCTCAGCGTAAAAATGGAAGTAACTCGTGAAAATTTTCTGTAATGATTTATTACGATTTTTGACGTGGATTATCTAGACAAAGGTGTATCGATCAACTTACTTCCATTTTTTCCATTTTTGGTGATTAAGTGCCATCCTTTGCCACTGTGAAACGCTCGTATAACGAGTTTAATCGTGGCCGCATTTCAGAAAACATTGATGCTCTGAAAAAACTGATAATGTAAGATCGTCATGTGTGATACAGTGAAATTGAAAAAATCTTATACATTAGTTCGACCAGCATATATATAATATCGCACGAACATTTGGTCCTAAAAAAGGTCTGTTCTCGTTGGATTCCACATAATTTGAAAGCATCTAAAAAAGATGCCCGTGTCGATTGATGCAAATAAATTCTTATGAAATACAATGGAGGTGCTTCAAAAGACATACATAATATTTTAACAGATGACGAATCATGGATATACCCATATGAGACGAAAAGTTAGCAGCAGTCGACTATATGGACACTTCAAGGTGAACCAAACCCAACAAAAGTTGATCGGGTTCGAAGCACTTCCAAACAAATGGTCACCTGTTTTGTTGGAAAAACAGAAAAACTGGTCATGTGGGAACAGTTCCTCAACAGGAACGTAGTACACCACTATTTGTTTGTCGGAAGTCTTCAGGGAAGTAAGGAAAACAAACAAGCGCCGTAGAATCATTTTGCATCACGACAATGCAAACTCTCACACATCTCGTCTGACAACCGATTATTTTAACACTCAAAAAATCAAATTAATGGATTACCCGCCGTACAGTCCTGATTTGGCACTCAATGACTTTTTTGTTCCCGAACGTCAAGAATAAATTGCGTGGACAACGGTTTTCGTCGGAAGAAGAAGCCGACGATGCGTTCAGAAACCATGTTTTAGTAATGTATCAAAAAGACAAAAATGTTTTGACAATTCGTTCGAAAGAATGCAAAATGGTATAGATCTCAACGCAGAATACTTTAGAAAACAATAATTCTATTTTCAATGTTTTCATTAGTGCCCCTCGTATACTCGTGAAATAAAGCTGCTATAGATAATAAATAATCAGATCCGTGATAAATTGAAGTTTGTGAGAATGACAATGATGTAAATTACCCAATTTGCAATCAATATACTGATTATTTTCATTAAAACTTCAAGTTGAAACCGCATAATTAATGAAGATCCACGGGAGATTGAAATTCGCAGATATGGTTGTAATATTAATAATCTAATTTTATTGTATAACTAACTCGCACGTTATTTTAATTAAAATCTCGAATTAAAGCCGAGAAATCGATGAAACAATCGAACCCGCGAGAAATACAATTCACGGGTATGATTATAATACTAATAATCAAATTACATAATGACATAGCGGGTTATACTGATTATGTCGCGAATTAGGCCCACAAATTCGTTGTTGCGGCCCCACTAAGTAATCGAAATGAATAATATTAAAGCAATAATGAGTAATAACAAATCATCCTTCAATTAAATGCATTAATTGATTTATAGGTATTTAATTAGCGGTAGCTAGCAACACAAAATGATTGCAATTAATCTAATGGTTTAATAAGATATGGGAGATAGATAAATGTAGATACAATTGCAAATCACCCTCAAATTAAACCGTGAATTAATTGAATTAATGGGAAGTTAATGAGCGGTAACAACCATTGTGAAATTATTGCAGTTAATCGAGAGATGCGATGAGACATGAGAAATAGACAAACGCAGATACAAGAAGACGCGATTTAAATAATCAAATATTATCTCAATTAATTAGGGCAACCGGTTATTTAAATGTTATCAAATGTTGACTTCTAAAACAATACACTCCATTAAAGTATCAACGGTGAAAGGTAAAGCTTGTTCGATCACATTTTAAAGATTTGTCTAGAATTTGTATGTAAGACACATGTTTGAAATACAACTAAATTGCAAACGCTTGTATTGAAGTGAAACTAATTACCAATAAAGTTTAAGCCATATGTCACGCTTGGGGATTGCAATTATGTATATTCAATTCCAGAGACAGTATGTACTATATATAATATTAAAGATACAACTAAGTTGGAATAGAAATGTAAAATATTTTCAACTGCAAACATCTAAATACATTCACTTAAAATGCAACTACACTGTTTAAGTTACGTTGCTGTTACAGCAAATATATGTGCTAAATTAGAATAAAACTTTGACCCATATTCAAAGTTAAAACTTTAATTTATAAACATCTAAAAATACATTCACTTTTAAAGATTTACCAATTAGGTACTTTCATATATCGGAAAATGCTTTCTTTTTTTGATAACAATGAAAGTAGTCCGTCACGAAAATTCGTTTGTAATAATAAAACATTCAAAAATAATCAGAAAATTATCTAAAATACTTTACAAATTTGAAATATTTACGAATTCAATGGCAGTATCAAGAACATAACTCTATTGGTCGTGACGTCATGAGTCAGTAGACAGAAACGCATCTATTAGTTCTTTATAGGTGTTTGCGATAATTAAACCGTTCCACACCAGGAGAAATGTTTTATCTCTGTTGTGTCATAAAAACTATTAATGGAAGATATAGACGAAATACTGGATCGGTGTGAAGTAGTTTAGTTATCGTAAACACCTATTATGTATCATCACAATATCCAACATATTCGACGTTATAAAATCAGATCCACTGTGTTGTTTTATAAAACTAGGTTTATCGAACAGTTTATTAAGCCATTTCGTAATGGAAAAGGGATATGTGTTGGCTACATTCAACAACTAGCTTGGAGTGGATATTTTTATGCTAGAAGAATTAATAAATGAATACCATTACTTATAACAAATTAGTTAAATACTGCAAAATTGTTTTTAAAAGTTTAACTACTTATTTTAAGTAATTATTATTTATTTTGTAGATATGAAGAAAGTCCTATGGTGATAATGCTATAGGATATGTATAAATTAAATGGAACAATAACATATTGCCACATTAACAATAAAGGAAATAGATGAAATCGTAGAAAATATTCAGTGTTACGATTGTGCAGCATCATCTGGTAATTTATTTTAATGCGTTAGCATTATTAATGTGGCTCCTACTGATGTTACGCGTTATTGGAAAAAGTCTCGCTTAGCTACTGTTGGATCTATAATCAAATTTATAACATGTAGGATTTTAAACATGTATTTATTTTTACAATGAGGTACGAAAGTGTCATATGCTATTTGTGTTGTACAAAAAGAAACTTCACCAATGTGTTTTCGAGATGTTTACCATTTAAGGCCGGCTACCCAACTACCAGCATAGAACACTACTGGCTGCTGACGTCACTTGAACGTGTGTCGTATTCCTCGACAAATGGCGCGAAATTAGGAAATTCAAATTTATGAGACATACGAAAAGCAATAAATAGTTTAAAATCACTAAGGACTGCTTTAAAATGTTATATTATTACAAACAAAAATAGGGGAAAGTTCCCAATTGTAACCAAGTAACTGCAAATAATCGTGGTAATTTAGTTTACTAACAAAAATAAATATACCTCAGTTTAAGATTAAGTGAGTTTAAATTAGATACTTAAAAATATTCCGTCCTAAAATAATATTAACCTATTCTTAGAAGTCGCAATTTTAAGTTTTAAACTTTGTGTCAATCTAGAAGCAATGTAATTATTATAATTGGAATAAATAATACCATCAATTTAAAATAATATTGAGCTGATGCTAGACATACACCAAACATCGCAAGATTGTTCGGAAATAACGTGTGTCCCAGAAGTCTTGGAATCAACTATTGCCATAAATTTGACAGAGTAGGTTTTTCTTATTTCACACACATATTAAAATTCAAACACAAAATAAATAACCAATGATAGTATATTATGCAAGAAGTGCAGTTGAAATGCCTTACTCAACGCGTTGCATATACTATTTTTCTAAGAAGTTTTGAAATAAATTGGAAATAGATATCTATTGTGCTAACTACGTACCACATACGAACTACGCATTAACAATTCAATTATGTTTTAAGGAAACGACGATTTGTATATAGAAATACATTATGGCTTTCTATTTTGTAATGCGTGTATTTATAACAAATGGCAGTCGGCAATTTTAACCAATCTAGCTATTGAAATGAAATTTCAACCACTACAATCGATGTGTAATTGACACACTTCAATACTATCGAGTATGAAAATGTAATTCTTATTAGTTGTCAGTGATTATTACAATGCTCACAGACGAACAAAATATATTTATTGTGGAAAGTTATTTTCGTAATAGCCGACGTATGTGTGAACATTTTCAGGTTTAATAAATAAGAAGTACAAATTTGGTGGTAATTTCTAATAATCAATGACAACTAGTAAAAATCACATTTGTTGGTTATTTGTGTTAGCGTTTAAAGTTTAATTTGTGTGTGAAATAAGAAAAGACTTGCCTTGTCAAGGTCATGGCAAGAGTTGCTTCCAAGACTTCTGGGACACACGTTATTTATTTGTATGCGGATGATTAGAATGTAAGAAACCAGTAGCAATCGCAGACAACTTGACGGTGGAATGCAACGCGAAACATATATGGAAAGCGAACAATGCAAACAAGTTCAGATATGTATAGCAAGCAAAACATTTTTCAAGTTGATAGCGAATCGAGTTATCGGTAAATCACTTACCTTATTAACGTGTTACCATAATGGGATTGTATTATAATACAAGTTTTTGTAGTTAAAAATTCACAAGCATCACGTAACTAAGTTATGAAACGTTGAACATATAATTGTGAATTTATAATTGGTCGCGGTAGTATAAGTTAGTTAACTCCCATATGTAAGCACATGCAATAAGTACGTGCAAACATAAATCGGACTAACATAACTCAATTCAAATCAAGTAAAAGGGTACACGATAATCAAGAACAAGATGGAATTAACTTCAGACATTTTAAGTAATTTAGCTAGCCATTATCTTGGATGCATTATAAAACTAATTCTAGAAATC